>JACXGJ010017626.1:0-11026 GCA_016801105.1 Esox niger
GTTTACATATTTCATCACCATCACATCAGATGTTTTCCCTTGCGATGCCCTGGGGTGAAAATCTCCTGGTTATTCCTCTTTCAAAACTATGTCACCTGGCAGGTCATTAGCAAATATAGCAGATATCACAAACATTCCATGTCATGGATATTCATGGAGTAAACATGTATGTCTGACAGATTTTGATAATTGAATGGATCATTTTGCATGTGGTGCTCAAACGATGAAAGAAAGTTTAGAAGTTGTGAAGAGTAAGACAATTCCACTTAGAATCTGCTCATCAGTTTTTATCAGCAAGCCTTGTGCCTGTAGGTATTGTGCAAATTGTGGACAATTGTACTTACTCTTTCGCACATGTGCCAAAACATGCAATTTGCTTGAATTAATAAAAAAAATCTTGTTTTAACAAGAAACTAATTGTTCAGAGAATTCAATGTTTAGTTTTGAAAAAAAAAATCTCAAACGAGAATTGAGCCAAAACGTGATGGAGAAGTTACAGGTAATTACACTTAAAATGAAATACTTGCAGCGTATCTGTTCCGCATACTTGTTTTAAGTGCCACTATGACATTACATAACCGTGGCTCTCTGAAAGCTATAATGACATTTTGAATGGCCGTGTTTTAAAAAGACAATCTATAAAATCAGACTGCTGAAAAGCTTGTTTCTGTGCAGGTGTTGCATGACAGGGAGACAAGGGTTACATTCTCAACCTAAAACCCAACTGGGTTTTCACACCTCTCTATTTTATCCTCTTCCAAGAATTTATGGGCCACTCAGAGGCACGGTTCGGTCTTTAAAAATGTTCGGATCCCTCTCGTAAAAACCCTGAGCCTTCAATTATTTCTTGTGTTTTTTTTCTCAAGGGCAAAGCGTGGTGTTGTGAACGGCAAAGAATGTAGTGTTGTTTGTCACAGTAGGAAGATTGTCACGTGATCTTTTTCACTGAAAATATGTTTGTGATCTGTCACCTGAACGAGGGTACATTTTTTGTGTCGTTTTCTATCTGGTGAACAAAGACAGAAATAGGTATTGTTTTTTCACAGATGTTTGCATTGTACCTTGTTTTTGTTTACTCATAACAACGAGAACTGACATTCATTAAATTGGAAGAATTTAAATGTTTAATTGAGTTCTGTATAGTCTTTTCTACTTTTTTTGTGGACTTTCTGAGATTAATTATTTTTCTCCAAACAACAGCAAATGGGTTTTTGAGTAACGAGTGTTTAACATCTGACAAGCAACAAACACATTGTCAGAATGCAAAAACCCAAGTTGGTAAGTCAAGGACATGTTCTGTAGGAGTTTGGATACTATCTGACAGTTGACAATGAATGGAAACATGCCCACACTGAAAGGCAGTCAAACAGACAAATCTGTACTGTCCTTCTGTATATCTTTCACATGTTTGAAGTCTGAGATACAAACTGGAGATAGCTAAGTGAAGCCATGTCCTGACCTCATGTTTCCTTCTCTCAACAAGCTCAATGTAAATGCTGATTTCAGTTCAACACAGCCTTACCTGGCACACAGAGGGATGTGTGTGTGTGTGTGTGTGTGTGTGTGTGTGTGTGTAGCTTCAGATCTGCAGCTCAAAAAACCTACAGAGGTCAGGAACTTGGATGAGGTAATGTTTCAAGCAGTACAAAGGTCACCAGTGTTTTTTTTCAGGAAAGTTCCAGGTTCTCTTTCCCTTTAGACCATCAGGGTGATTTCTAAGCCAAGGCCAGCTTTTGTTTTGTCTTTAAATATATTGTCTTGCTGTTCTCAAGTCCTCAGCGAAGTGTCAGCTGTCAGACAGCTGTTTTTAAATAACATCCAATCCTAGGATAGTAACTAACACACTTCAGCTTCAATCCAGTGAGTGAATGTATTTGATCTGTGAGCACTGCGGGAATTGAACCACCAAACATTTTGCTTTGTAGAGGACCGAAATGCAATGTGTGTGCAGTGATTTTACAGTGAAAATGCAACGTCAGGTGTCGTCAGATAATCTTTACACACTGGCAATTGTAATTCAGCTTCGTCTGTGCAACACAGAGTGGCAGTGTCGAACGTATCCGCGACTTGTCCTGGTATTGACGTAATTAGCAAGGTCGCCACAGTAGTATTGACAGCAAGGGAAAAGAGAGAAGAAGCAAGTGGAAAAGTGCTGGATACAGAGTGAGAGAAAGAGACAGGGGAGAGGGAGGGAGAGAAGAAAGACAGAGAGAGGGGCAAAAAATAGGAAAAGGCAGGGAGGAAATTCTGCTGTTATAAGAAGCCTCCTCATCTGGCAGTGAAACAGAGCTGAACCCAGACAGACTTGCCCTGAGTGCAATGTGTGGAGAAATAGGATCGATATACACTGTTTAATTATGACCTTCATTAAAACCTTAATCAACCCACGTCCTGCTGAACCACAGAATGTCATGCTGGCTGAATTCAAACACCTCTCAGGGCTTTTGCTTCAGTCTCTAAAGATATTTACACACTGCACAATGCGATAACATCCTGCGCACTTGTTTACACACTGCGCAATGCGCCGATACACTGTGCAATGCCTTGACACTATATAATGTGCTGACACACCACGCAGTGTGTTTACACTATGCACTATGTGTTTCCCCACTGCACAACGCGTTGACACACTGCACAACAAGGTGACACACTGCACTATACGTTACCACACTGCACAACACATTGACACACTGCACAACAAGGTGACACACTGCACTATGCGTTACCACACTGCACAACACATTGACACACTGCACAACAAGGTGACACACTGCACAACAAGGTGACACACTGCACTATGCGTTTCCCCACTGCACAACGCGTTGACACACTGCACAACAAGGTGACACACTGCACAACAAGGTGACACACTGCACTATGCGTTTCCCCACTGCACAACGCGTTGACACACTGCACAACAAGGTGACACACTGCACAACAAGGTGACACACTGTACAACGCGTTGACACACTGCAAAAGATGTTTACTGTATTAAAAGCCTCTGTAGTTAGAACCATTGAAAAGATATTGCTAGTCTCCCATAAGAGTCAAAAAGGAAATCCCATTATAGAAATCCTTTTAAATTCAAGTAAAATGTTATAAGTGTAATAAAAGTTTAATATTTTAAATAGTATTAAAGATATCAATAATTTGAAGCTTGTTTCTAGTTGAAACGGTGAAAGAGAATAATAGAATAATATTAAATGGTGAAAGAGAATTATATTAATATGAAATATGTCAAAGATTAAACTTCGGGGCTCTTGCTACTCTAGCCCCATTAACCCACACATCACACATTTACACACAACAAAACACACAGAACCTTTGCACACTATACAACACATTTACCCAACAACACAAGGTGTGAAGCCTGTATAATGAACCTCAGTTTCAAATTAAATCAAAACATATTATCAGTTATGATCTTTCCCAACTATGTCTACTTTTTAAATGGTGACTATGAGAGGCAGTCGGAAGATATTAAAATAACTTCTGAATTGAAATGCAATGTGAATATTGGCTTAAAATTTTAAATAAAACAAAAAGGTATTTGAAAATTCCTAAACACATTTCAGTTAATAAAGGCAATAACCGTGTATGACCAATTAAGATCGTTTGTGTTGCTTTTTGGATTCCTCTGTCTGGTCCAGGTTTATTTTTGTCAGGGTTACAGTATGGACTCCAGAGAGTCCTATCTGCCAGGGTAATATTTTCTGGGTTAAACCATTTAGAAGTTCAGCAGCATTTGTTGAATCCCCTGCCAGTACAAATTTTAGCTGTGGTTATCCACAGTTCTGTGTATTTCTTTAATAAAAATGCCTGATGCCCACATTTGCCCTACATGGTATTGTCCACGAATGTTATGTCTGTTTGATGTCGTTCCAATGGACGGTAGGACGTTCCAGACATCTTAGGAAAGCCAGGATAGAATGTGTGAAATATTTCAGGGATACTTTTGATTGTGTAGAATCTTCTGTAGGTTACGTTGGGTTCTTTAACCAGGGTTCTATTATTTCACGTGAAAATCGTTTTAATCTTTTAATCTTGTAAAAAAAAACCTGGCATAGGATTTTGTGGGAAGAGGAAGTAAGGTCGAAGATGCTCAATCCCTGAGAACTGGATGCTTCCTGTATGCAGAGACGTCACTATGTGGTGACCTAAAGAGAAAGTTCAACATGCCCATTTGTTTTCAAACCACATTTCATAAAATGGCAATTTTTCATCCAGCTTCCTCTATCTCTGGCTTCTTATTGAGAGACTGTTTCCCCATAACGGTCTGAGGCAAACCACACTGTTACATAAGACACACACACACAGCCACACACACAAACACACACGCACACAGAGCCACAAAAACACGTTATATCTTGTGTGATAATTTTTTGAGTAGTATATTTTTTATTTTTTTATTTGCCAAAAACAGTATTTAAAAAGGTAAAGTATTATTATGATATAAAAGAAACATTTAAACATCTCTAACCTTTCCCTCTCCTCTCTGCCCATAGCCTAGATAAGTGAAAGCCAAAGGTCAAGGGTTGCCCCAGAGGTCCTGGGACACTACAGTGTGGACAATGGAGACTTCAGGCTCAGAGTGCCAAGACTACAAATATTTTCACCAGTAAACCTGACAGACATTAAAAGCAATAAGTTAGAAGTCACCATCTTCAAATCATGTTGTACCATCTTTGGTGTTTTTGCCGGTCCACGTAGGCAGGAGAGCAAATGTCTCTTCTCTGAGTGACTGACTGACTGACTGACTGCCCCTTGTTAAATAGCGTAGTGGTTTGAGATGTGGACCTGCAAACTATTGGTCTCGCGTTTGAATCTCATCACAGTCAAACTACACCTTAGGATTTGTTCAGTAGAGACAAACACTTCGCTGGACACCAGCCTTCAGTAGCTGCGTTAGAGTAAGCCTAAACTAAATCGGATTATGGTTACATTGCGATTATTTCTGGTGGATTTTCATCAGTGCATGCTGTCTGGGGTAATATAGGCTAGATCAAAACCCCTTGGGCAGTACAGTAGGGGTTTCTGCGATTCTCACGTCAGTTATTAGTCAGTCACCTATATATATAGTTATTGATAGTTATTGTATCAATGTCATTCAGGAATGAAAGAAAAACAAACGTTTTTGTGCCATGAAATGAAATTGCTTTGGCAGAGAAAAGCCCATCTTCAGTCTCGCTAGAAATTGCTCAAATCTTTTGATTATTCCTATCAAGTTAGTAGATACTACTAAGTCTGTTATTGGCTTATAAGCTGTTAAAACGGCCAGCGGCAAAAGCCATGCAGTTCATAGATACTATTTGTGGTGCAGGTAAGAAACATAAGTTTAACACAATAATGGTGTCTAGAAAAATATTCCAACTTGGTGTGATGTTAATGCGTGACAGAATCTAATTTCAAGATGCTACAGAGACACTGAGAGAACGTAGCGCCGTGGCTAAAGACACAGCCTCTCATGTGGGATACCCAGGTTGGAATCCAGTAAAGAAAACAATATTTATTGCTTTTAATTGCGGGCCGGCTGAACTTCTCTGTTTCTTCTCTGTTTGTCTTTTACAGATGTTTTGCTTTACTTGTTCATCACGCTATTTTGTGCAAATGCTGTGAAAAAAATGTACACCAGCAATATATTGTTTACTTTATATACTCCCTTTCCTCTCTTTGTATTTTGCATGTCATCTTCCTTTCTGCTCTTTCTCCAAAAACCCTACCCTGACAGCGAACCACTGAAGTGTGTCATGTCGGTTCCCGGTGCTTGGCCCTGCTTTACAGGAAGCCCAAGACCTGGGGGGAGGCCATTACATGTGACCTCTGACCTGACCTGCCACGCTGAGGTGAAACGCCAGGTCTGGTCTCACTCTGCTGGCGCTGGATGGGACAGAAGGTGTGCGTATTTGTCTGTGGGTCTGTGTTAGCGTCACCATGCTTCGTCCAGCTGTATTGTAGAGTGGTCCTGGGTTTGGTCCAATAAGAAATCCCCTGTAAGGTTGGGATTCTCAGAGTACCACACTCAGCAATGCCCCGTTATCCTCTATCCACCTCTAATTACCACACACAGCTTTACTCCACTACCCTCTATCCACCTCTAATTACCACACACAGCGGTACTCCAATTCCCTCTATCCACCTCTAATTACCACACACAGCTTTACTCCACTACCCTCTATCCACCTGAAATTACCACACACAGCTATACTCCGCTACCCTTTATCCACCTCTAATTACCACACACAGCTATACTCCGCTACCCTCTATCCACCCTCCCACACACTGCTCCCCATACACCTTTTCAAGACATTGATGCATTGATTATCTCACATAGGGACTGATGGGTTCATCCTAGCACTGGAATGCGAGGATTTAGATACCGGGGTGTTGAAGTTCATGCAGTCCCCCTGGAGACAGCTGAGCTATAGAAGTGTAACAATCTGACTATTTTAATTCCATTTTGTATTTTACTTTCCACTGTAAAGCACATTGAATTGCTTCTATGTATGAATTGTGCTATTCAAGTAAACTTGCTTGCTTGCTTTCTACCAAAGGTGTTGACACACACACACACAGGCAACCAGCAGGACAGCCTCTCTGGATGACCCTTCTACTGCTCTGCTCACCATGACTCCACTCATGTATGGATTCTGATAATTACAGCCAAGTGTGTGTGTGACTGTGTGTGTTTGTGAAACATACTGTAGGCTAATCGCAGCTTTGTGTCTTAATGGCTGACAGCGCAGTTTGTTAAGGACACAACAATTTGCATATCCTCGGTCTGCTTATCTTCACACACACACACACACACACGCACATGCACACACGCACACACGCACACATCTAATTTGCATTTCAGGAGAGTTATGTCAGCAGTTACATTTATGAACAACAAAACATGAACAAAGTGTATTCTCAGAAGAAAGAATGGGCTGAGAGTAAATCAACATTTAAGTCAAGCAACAGACGATACTTACCCAGAGTGTCCAATGGTGGTGAAAGCACATTTGCTTAATGTCACACCCATGGGAGTCAAATCCATCACACCCATGAGAGTTAAACCCCTGACACAGACACCGATCTACCAACAGAGGATATGAGGTGCACAATATGTTTTTCGGCTTCCCCCTAGACAGAAATCTAACTGAGACATTGTTCAATTTCGCTGGTGAGCTCTGTTTACAAGAACACATCAACACAACCATAATACATGGCAGAAGAACGTGTAAATGTTAAATTCAACTACAACTCTTGTTCCAGACATCTAACACCACGTTCTTCAAGCTGCTGGGGTGAGGAGAGACAAGGAGCTTTCCAGGCCTTTCCAACTGTGTGGTAAATTCAAGCCAAAGGCAGGTTTACCAGGATCAATACAGCCTTGTAGGATTGATCAGGCATTAACCATCCCTGCTAATAATGTATATTTTGTAGATCTGTGATGGAAGCACATTTTGTTCTAACAATTCAACATTAAATTGTATATGTATCTTTCAAAATTTCTAAATGTGGGAATTTAGAAAAGCGTGAAGATCAAAGCTGTATAAAATGAATTAGATTTTTTTATTGACTTACAGCATTTTAATGAGGAATATTGTTCAATTTCTGAAAATCTCAAGAAATACAAGAGCAATGATTTCAGTGTTGGTACATGATTAGTTGAATATGATGTAGATATAAAATAGGAAACTTCACGGGCTCCATCTCAGAACAGCCACACAACAACGTTTGTCAGAATCTGTGTGTGTGTGTGTGTGTGCGTGTATTTTTGTGTGTATATGTATGTGTGTGTGTGTGTGTGTGTGTGTGCATGTATGTTTGTGTGTGTGTGTGCGTGTGTGTATGTTTGTGTGTATGTGAATGTGTGTGTGTGTGTGTGTGTGTGTTTGTGTGTTTGTGTGTATATGTATATGTATGTGTGTGTGTGTGTGTGTGTGCTTGCATGGGAGCCCCTGACTAATGCCCCCCATCCTCCTGACCTGGTCACATTTGGTGGTGAGTGGGGGGGATGTTCAGGCCTACTGCGTCCACACACAGACACACACAGACACACACAGACACATACACATACACACAAATACACACAGAAATACACACACATTTACACACATTTACACACACATATACACACACACTTACACACACGAATACACTCCCATTATTTTCCCTCTGATGGCACCTCTGCCTCTCAGTACCGTTACATTCTAACAGCTGGCGCTGTAAACATAATAAAATAAAAACATTCATTGCAACGAGAAGCTCAAACCCCAAAATATATTTCTTAGATCACAGGGTGTAAATGATTAAATTACCGTGTGATTATAGAAGTCATTTTGTAGATCTCTTTACATCTCAAAGCAATTTGGCGAAATACTCAAGGCTGTGTGATGTAATGGGGTAGGACTGCCAAATGGCCCAACATTGTGGCAGTTACCCCCCCCCCGACAACACACACACACCTCCTCTCCCAAGCAACTCACACCCACACAGGCCGTCATTATAAGCTGCACAAACACGGATGACAAGTGGAGATTAATGGTGGACCCATGGTGACAGACCCATTTAATTGTTAGGCACGATGGCAGCTGAACTCTTCCAGTATATTGTTACAAGGTTACCACAGCTTCACCGTCACAACTTCAAAATGCTCCTAATTGATCATGACAAATAATTAATTAGAAAAAGCCGATGCTGTACAGCCTTGTCCCTGACTGCTCAAAAAAAGTCAATTACAGAGTTAGTTATATACAGAAATACGGACTAACAGAGTTACAGAATTACAGAGCAGAAATGCATATATATATAGTTACAGAGATAATGAGTTATAGAAGCACAGGTTTACAAAGACAGATCCAGCGATTTAGAGTTACATAGCAAGAGTAACAGAGAAAAGGACTTACAGAATTACAGTGATATAGAGTTACAGAGTTACAGAGGTTACAGATAAAACGTACATATAAAAGACATTTCCATGGATACAATGCTTCTTATCAATCCTTATTCTCAACTTGGTAGACAATGACAGTTGGAGATTAAGGGCATTTTCTTCTCCAGCCATGGAGTCATTGGCTGAGTGAGTCTACAGTATTTATTTACAGTGTCTCCCTTCGCATTCCATCCCTCTAAACCCAGTCAGCCCAAACACACACACACACACACACACACACACACACGTAGGTTTTACTATCAATGTGAGGACCAGCAATGTAGTACCATGGAAAAAAGTTATTTGACCTTAACCGTAACTTGAACCAACGACCCAAATGTTAAGCCTGAACTCAATCAAATTCTAACTCCTAAACATTACCCATAAAGATCTAGATGTAACTGAAACCGTAATTCTAACCCTAAACCTAAACTGAAGTCAAACTCAAACAAAGCTTTTTCCTTGTTTTCCTTACGTAGTAAAACAGCAACAGACAGACAGAAAGACAAGCGTACACACACACACACACAAACACACACTTACATACACACACATATACACTCACAGCCAGACAGACCTTGGACTGCCATGGGAGAGGAGGTCACAGCCCCAGCTGGAGAGTTGCAATGGTAATGTGTGTGTGTGTGTGTGTGTGTGTGTGTGACTGAGTTAGTGAGTGAGTAACTGAGTGAGTGAGTGCAAGGGCACTGCCAGTTCACGGCTGTTGGAATAACCCAGTTAAACCACCAGGGAACGGACAACTTTGTCAGCACAGGCCGGGAGAGCTTCCCTGCCAAGTGGCAGAAGTGTTATGAAGTCTGCTTGGCACGGAGACACTGTTGCCCCGTTCGACCTGATTATCCAAGTCGAGATTCATAATGACTTCATTCAAAACACTCACATGCATATGAGTTTATTTCAATTTACAGGTGTAACCAATGTCATTTCGCTTCAAATGTATTATTTGTGATGAATGCAAATTCAACGTAAATCTGTTCATGCAACTCCTGACAATGTTAGGGGTCATATGCAAATTTCTGGAAGTTATTTTGAAAGGACCGTCACCAACAAGTTGAAACAATTGATTTGGTTTTTGGCAATGGAGGAAGATGTGTGATGATTTCAGCCAAGGTCTTGCATTGGCCTGGAATAAAAGCTGCCATAATACTGTCATTCTCTCTGTCTCTCTTCCTTAGGCCCGCATAGAAGACACACGTGTAATGACGCAATGCCAAAACATCTCCATGCAGGTACCACAAACTCCGTCCCCCGGGTCAGAGGTCTAACCCATTACCCTGCCTATGACCGACACCGGTCCATATGCCCTTATTTGGTCGTGAGCTATGTAGAGGCCCATAAAAGGGTTCATTTGGCTGTCGGCCCGGAGCAGCGGTCCAGGGCCCGGCTGAGTGTACGCAACACCGAAGCCAACATGCAGAGTAAATAACTCATCGCCAGTATAAACCATCGTCATCGCCGCAACACACTTAACGGGCCGTCTCCCTGAACGGTGCCTTTGTTCTGGTCTGGCGCGGCGCGGCGCGGCCGTGAGGGTTTAACTACAGTGTGGTCGGAGAGAAGGCAGAGGGATGTGACTGCGCTGAAGGTCCGGCTACGTTCCAGAGTGCATTCATGGACAAATGAATTGAAACAACACGTTTTCTATTCAGTTTCAGCAAGGCCTCAGGCGAGGGGAACAGAAACGCATACTATAGAAGGCGCACTAAGGTGTGGGACAATTTCTGCTGGTTTCACAGACACTTATTAAGCCTGGTTTAAAATAACTCAGCCTATCTGCTTTTTTGGAACTAGACGAGGCTGCTTCTGCAATATTTACCCATCATGTTTCACAATGCAAATAACAATCCTTCCTCTGATTGGTCTGTTGTTGGTGGACATTGTCACACAGTATGAAATGCAAACTTAGGCTTCTATAAACACTTTAAACTGTGTTCACTCCAACAAAACCAGTCAATTATAATGATAAAATAAACAAGTGTGCATTTAGACATTAGCTGTTAGTACTAATACCCACCTCCTCTACGCTGTCACCCACCTCACCTCCTCCTCTACCCTGTCACCCACCTCACCTCCTCCTCTACCCTG
>JACXGJ010017627.1:0-11012 GCA_016801105.1 Esox niger
AATACCTCTGGCCATTACATACTGAACCCAGCCTACGTCAATACCTCTGGCCATTACATACTGAACCCAGCCTACGTAAATACCTCTGGCCATTACATACTGAACCCAGCCTACGTAAATACCTCTGGCCATTACATACTGAACCCAGCCTACGTAAATACCTCTCCCATACAGTTATGTGGCGATCCTCAGAGATGTACAGAGTGAGCAGTTTTGGGGTTAGTTTAGGATTAAATTTGTCACACTACATTTGAACAGAACGAAACAACTCTTTAACACTACACATTCAACCTCTGTACCTTTCAACACAAACCAAACATCTCTAGCGAGGGAATCATAGTATTCTCCTGTCTTTGGTGCGCCTGGTCTCTCTGTGGGTCTCCATCACTAAGGATCAGATCCAAACAGGAGGAGAGCTTATTAATCATCATAATCTCCCTCCCACTGCCAGCCATAGTAATGAATATAAAATACACTTGATTGCTCTTTCGCCAAAGCCCCAGCTATCAATAACACCCGCGTATTTATTCAAGCAAAAGCCCCTCTGTATTACTGACAAGAGCATTCACAAGAGACAGAACATTCACAAGGGACAGAGCATTCACAAGAGACAGAACATTCACAAGAGACAGAACATTCACAAGGGACAGAGCATTCACAAGGGTCAAAACATTCTCAAGGGACAGCACATTCACAAGGGACAGAGCATTCACAAGAGACAGAACATTCACAAGGGACAGAACATTCACAAGGGACAGAGCATTCACAAGAGACAGAAGATTCACAAAAGACAGAACATTCACAGGGGACAGAGCATTCACAAGGGTCAAAACATTCTCAAGGGACAGAACATTCACAAGGGACAGAGCATTCACAAGAGACAGAACATTCACAAGGGACAGAACATTCACAAGGAACAGAACATTCATAAGGCTCAGAACATTCACAAGAGACAGAACATTCACAAGAGACAGAACATTCACAAGTGTCAAAACATTCACAAGGGACAGAACATTCACAAGGGACAGAGCATTCACAAGGGACACAGCATTCACAAGGGACAGAACATTCACAAGGGACAGATCATTCACAAAGGACAAAGTATTCACAAAGGACAGAGCATTCACAATGGAGCATTCACAGATTGGTTCCCTCAAGTTACTTTCTTCTGTCTGTCTCTGCATGTTTTTCTGTCTTGTCTCTCTTTGTATCTCAGTCCAGCATTCTGGTTATTCTAGTTAGTGAGTGTATGTTTTTTTTCTTGTTAATCCTCTTAGATTTAATTTAGAAATGTAGTTAATTTTGTCATTTTGAAGCTGATATCCTACAGGGTATTTTGAGCTTAAAATTTTGTTTTAAAGGTAGGTAGGCATTTGTTTTCACCTTTCTCCTTTAAACACACACAAAACACACACACACACATACACACACACACACATGCACACACACACGTGCACACACACCAATGTTAAGGTGGATTGTAAAATGTATCACCAGTGGTCATGTTACTGAAAGCCTGTGCGTGTTAAATTCCTTCCATCCGCATATTAAACAGTATTTCTGATTAGTGTCGACATACTCAGTCCTCAGAGTTACTCAAGGGAACTCCATGTCTAGAGATTTTGCTTTATACCCTCAAATAGCCCCAAGGTCGTCCAGCAAGGCGTTGTCTGTGCAAAGTGCTTCCAATGGGAAAACCGGTGCATTCCTGGCTTCATTCCTGGGGCCAACGGCGTCCTCTGTTTGAAAAACAAAATGTACCATTCAGTGTGATTAGGTAACAGATTTGGCTGTTATGTGTCTGATGTTTCACCTTACCAAGGTGTGACAGTTGCATAAGAGGTGACGTCTGTGGTCTGGGCCACGCAGTATATCAACGAGAGTTGAATTAACACTGTTGAACACTTTTCAAAAATGGAAGAAATTATATCTGTTTAAGTTATTTACATGATGCCATACAGCGTTGCCTCATCGCAGCAACTCCCAGCAGGTTCAGGAGAGCCAAAGCACATCTCACTAAGCCATTCTGCAGCATATCTTGTCACCCTGCTAACTAAGGAAGTACTCACCAACACCTAGGCGATTTAAGGAGCCAGTTGCCAATGCCTTAGCTTCTTGTAGCCTCCCAACTACCATCCTGTAGATTCATGTAGCCTCATTTTTCCATTATTAATATGTGCTAGTGAAGAAATAGGGCATGAATGACTGAACCGGAGTTACCCTGTTCACTGAGCTGGTTGAGTAAATGATTTAGTAGCACAGCTAGCTCAGTTTGTTTTGTTTAGACAGTACTCTCGTTTACTCTGAGGTAACTTTGAATGCTCCAAATTACAATGTTTTTGAGGAAAAACTGTTATAAAAGAGGCACTAAAACAACTTGATTGCTATTACCCTTCCACTCAGGCACTTTACTTGAGTAAACGATTATCATAAGCACCCACAGTCCTCCGGCAGGAACGACTTCAACATCTACACAAACCATTGTAATGCTCCAAGCCCCAAAGTAACAATAGGCGTTAGAGCTAATAACGATCAGAGTCGCTATTCACTCCATCCCTCTGTTAATCACCACACTGCCTGCCCCTCCTCTCTCCTCCAATTCTCTCCATCTCTACTCTCTATCCCATTCTCTCCATTTCTACTCTCACTCAATACATCTCTCCACTGCGCAGGAATCTCATTCATCAATGCCAGTGTGGTGAGGATATTAGTAGACGCACAACAGAACGGCTGAGTGTATTATCTTCCTCCTCTTCAGTTCATCAGAGAGATGCAGCATGCGGACGAGTCGTTACCGTAAGGTCTGCCTGGCTGATTAGACCTCTGTTGTTGGGGCAAGGCGTGTTTGGATGTGATGATTCATTGACCATTGATTTATCTTGACCTTTCTGTGTGGCTCAGGAATGACTTCACCGTAAACGCCTGAGCGACACTTCTACATCTGGTATTTGGGACACTGGGTTCTGGGGGCGTACTGCTTACTGGCCTAAGCCGTTCTCTTTGCAAATTGGGCCACGGCCAAAAATAGTTTGAATCCACATGAAAGGAGTTTGAATCCTCTTCCTTTCATATATTTTTAAGTATTACATACATACATATACATATATATAGATAGAGGTAGAGAGAGAGAGAGCGAGCAGTGGGCTGGATTTGAACCTCCCAGAGAGCTGTTTCGCCTGCTGGACCACCCTGGACCACACGATTTCAACTCTTTAAATCCACAAAAAGTCCACAAATAGTAAATCATATGGCCACCATGCAAACATTCCAGGCAGGGATATTTAGACACCAAGGAAAAACGATGACAACAGTTCCTTTCAGCGAGGCTGCTGATTGCTTTACAGGCCTGCAATTGGTTGGCCATGTGCTGTCAGCCTGTAAACCAGGCCCTCCCAAATATCAGCCTGTTAACCTGGCCCTCCTGAATATCAGCCTGTAAACCTGGCCC
This sequence comes from Esox niger, assembly GCA_016801105.1. Classification (NCBI taxonomy): domain Eukaryota; kingdom Metazoa; phylum Chordata; class Actinopteri; order Esociformes; family Esocidae; genus Esox; species Esox niger. Next base: position 3,449 of record JACXGJ010017627.1, read on the forward strand.
TCCCCAATATCAGCCTGTAAACCTGGCCCTCCCCAATATCAGCCTGTAAACCTGGCCCTCCCCAATATCAGCCTGTAAACCTGGCCCTCCCCAATATCAGCCTGTAAACCTGGCCCTCCCCAATATCAGTCTGTAAACCTGGCCCTCCCCAATATGAGCACTGAGGCAAACTTGGTTTAGTAGGTGTTTTTGAAAACCAAATATGCAAAGGTAGCCAGATGAAAACAGCAGTCGATAGCAACGGCTCCTACAGTAAATGTACTGTAAAACGGGTCCATTAAGTTGGTGTGGTATGGTAACGCCGGTTAGATTGAACAGGTGCACAAGTGTCCAGCACTGCATTGTCCATCTTATTGAAGCCTCCGGAATATGTCCTTCAGATCTGTGGCCAGTGGGACCGTTCTCCTTAATAAGTCCGGAAGGAGTTCTTGGGGAACAGCCCATTTTATGACGTTGGGTTAGACTCTTAGTTGAGGAAAAATGTCTCAGGAAAATATCTTGTCCTGTCTGTTTAAAACATTCTCTCACCAATTGCCCACTTTTCTGGGATATGCACACTTGCAAACAGAACGCACATGTTTGCACACACACACACACACACACACATACACACACACACACACACACACACACACACACACACACACACAGATACACAAACATATGGCAATAACACAATGTCTGTAACAATTTGTGAAGTTAGTCACTCATACATAATACATTCACATACAAAGACAAATATTTAAATTGAAACAAAAATGCATTTCCTTTTTAAAATTATTGAAAGGGCCCAAAGTGGCTCTGAATCAAAGAGTGGTATTCCAAATTGAGTTCCAGTGCATTTCTTTTAGAGGCAGGCAGCTTTGGTTAAAGCAGGCCAGACATTAAAAGGTTTTTAAACATATGCCCCTCTTTGAATAGAGCTCCACTACTTTGGAATGATTTGCCAATCAAAATTAGAAATGCAGACTCAGTGAAACCTTCAAGCGTCTACTAAAGACTCATCTCTTCAGCCTGGTCTATGATTAAGTGTAGTCTCGCCCAGGGGCGTGAAGGTGACCAGAAAGGCCTGATACTGTCCACCCTTGCTGTCTTGCCAGTTGGGCTCTCATCGCCACTGGGATGCCCTCCCTCCAATGCCATTCAAGGGCGGAGTCACTGGCTTGTAGCTGTCCCTCTGTTGCACACTGGTGCATTGGGGTGTGCTCTGCTGGCAATACTCGGCCCTCATTCAGGATGATTGCGTTTGGTGGGTGTCCCTCTGGTTGACGCTTGGCAATGTGGGTGGATTGTTTTCTGCCTGTTGGGCCCTGTCCGGGGCCTCCTCCGGATGGGGCCACAGTGTCACTGGACCCCCCTGTCTCAGCCCCAACGTCATACGCTGCTATATTATTGTGCTCGGGGAGTAGGGTCAGGCAGTTTTCCTTCTCCACTATAAATCCCTGTAGATCTAGTGAATGCCTTTTCTAAATTTCCCTTGTTTTCTGTTGTCTTCAACTTAGGAGGACACGAGGTCCTAACCCACACATGCGGAGTACCAGGCATGACTCGTCCCGGTCCCTGTCCAAAGTCCTCCTGGTTGTGTTGCTGATCAAGATCACAGCTGCCACTGTCCTGACCCCCCTTCTTCCCAATGTCTGTCCCTGTCCTTGACCATCTGGTTATGCCCCTCATCTAGGCTGGGTTTGAATGGACGCTGGGATTAGCCCACATGCATTGAACTATTAAAACTTGGACTCTTAATATGTTCACCTGGCACAGCCAGAAGAGGACTGGTCACCCCTCGGAGCCTGGTTCCTCTCTAGGTTTCTTCCTAAATTTCGGCTCTCATAGGGAGTTTTTCCTAGCCACTGAAGTTCAACACTACTGTTGTTTGCTCCTTCGGGTTTAAGGTCAGGTGTTTTGTGAAAGCACTTTGCGACAACTGCTGATGTAAAAAGGGCTTTATAAAATAAATTTGATTGATTGATTGATTGAAGACTATTTGAATTCACCCCATCTCCCTCCATACCCACAATCCTCCATTCCCACAATCCTCCATACCCACAATCCTCCATACCCACAATCCTCCATTCCCACAATCCTCCATACCCACAATCCTCCATTCCCACAATCCTCCATACCCACAATCCTCCATTCCCCCCCTCCCCCCCCCCCCCCCCCCCCCCCCCCCCCCCCCCCCCCCCCCCCCCCCCCCCCCCCCCCCCCCCCCCCCCCCCCCCCCCCCCCCCCCCCCCTCCCCCCCCCTCCCCCCGTCTCCCCCGTCTCCCCCCGTCTCCCTCCATTCCCGCCACCATCTTGTTGCCTTGTATGAGGTCATGTAGTGTCTTCACAGTAACAGTTGGGATGTGAGCCAGTCTTCCTCTCGTTTGTATCCCAGCTGGACCTTATCCTCCCTGAACCCCTAGTCTCCTCTCCCCGGATGACACTGGTGTTTGACTCTGGAGAGAGGGGGTGACTCTGAGTGACTGGGGTGCAGATGACTGGGGTCAGAGGGCCCCCTCCCTACCCCCTGGTGATAATGGGGTTCTAATGGGGCAGACAGAGGTGACTGTAGATGTTAATGGGATGAGGCAGGGCCACAGCCCATGAGACATCTGTCACCGTTCTACAGAGGCTTTATTCACTGATCAGCCTCACAATGTGTTCTCATGGATGTCCTTGACTCAGAGTTTTCTTCTGAACAATTGCATGATTACTGACCAATGGGCGATTATATAATTACTGACCTATGGATGATTATATAATTACTGACCAATGGGCGATTATATAATTACTGACCTATGGATGATTATATAATTACTGACCTATGGATGATTATATAATTACTGATCAATGGATGATTATATAATTACTGACCAATGGATGATTATATAATTACTAACCTATGGATGATTAGATAATTACTGACCAATGGATGATTAGATAATTACTGACCTGTGGGTGATTAGATCATTACTGACATATAGGAGTATGATGACATACAATTACAGACATGCAGGAGAACCATGATGTTCTTACTGACATACAGGTGGAAGATGACATAATCATGGACAGACAGAAGAACTATGACAAAATTAATGACATATGGGAGAATGATAACATAATTAAAGACATGGAGGAAAATGATAACATAATTAAAGACATGGAGGAAAATGATAACATAATTACCAACATACAGTAGAAATGTGACGTAATGACTGGACATACAAGAAGATAATTACATAACTAATTATTTAAAGTTTAATGATGACCTAATTACTGACATACAGAGGAACCATGATGTAGTTACTGACATACAGGTGGACGATGACATAATTAATAACATACGGGAGAAAGATTACATAATTAATGACATACGGGAGAATGATTACATAATTAATGACAAAGAGGAAAGTGTTGACATAATTACCAACATACAGGAGAAATGTGATGTAATGACTGGACATACAATAAGATAATTACATTAAAACTGATTTACAGTTTAATGATTACCTAATTACTGACATGCAGGAGAACAATTACATAATTACTCACATACAGGAGAACTGTGATATACTGTAATTTCTGACATACAGGATAACTATGACATAAATACTGATATACAGGAAAGCTATGTCATAATTACTGACATACAGTGGTACACTGACATAATTACTGACGCACTCTTGTGTGTCTGTTTACAGGTGACACTATTATTCCCCTCCTCACCTGGTTATTATGGGATGACACTGTCACAAAGTAAGAGAAGATGTCGAGAGAAAGAGTGGAGAAAGGAGAGAGTCAAAGACAGAGACAGAGAAAGTAAGAAAGAAAGGACAACACAGAGGAACACAGCTAGAAAGAGAAAGAGCTAGACAACAAATAGAGTGATAGATTGATAGATAGAGATGATGGAGGGAAAGATACCAAGACTGATAAAGAGAGGAAGCTGTAGAGGAGAGGTCTAAGCTGATGCCAACAAAAGACACATGGAGGAGCAAAGAGATGGAGGAGCCAAGAGATGGAGGAGCAAAGAGATGGAGGAGCAAAGAGATGGAGGAGCAAAGAGATGGAGGAGCAAAGAGATGGAGGAGCAAAGAGATGGAGGAGCAAAGAGATGGAGGAGCAAAGAGATGGAGGAGCCAAGAGATGGAGGAGCAAAGAGATGGAGGAGCAAAGAGATGGAGGAGCCAAGAGATGGAGGAGCAAAGAGGGTGAAACACAGACAGGATTTGGGTCACAAAACGCCAAGAGGGAAGTGTGTGTGTGTGTGTGTGTGTGTGTGTGTGCGCGTGCAGATAAAGGGCTACATTTTGTTTTTAAAACAGATCAGCTTCAAGTATTTCACAGTGTCTGTTCTCTAGTTTAAGACTCAGTGTTGAGTTGACCAGTGGAGTGTCTTCATTTGAATGTGCATGAAGACAGGTGATCACACACACACCAACCCACACACACACCAACCCACACACACACACACACACACCCACACACACACACACACACACACACACACACACACACACACAAAACGCTATGTTCCTGATGTCAGGTCTAATTCATCCAGAGCCTGTAATTGACACCCAGTTAAATTGCTATTGTAGCCCTGGGTATCACCATCAAAGTCTCGGCTGAGCTTTCCGATGTGGGAGATGTAGCCACCCCCCCTGCACGTGTCAACATCTGTGGGTAGTGCTTGGGATTGGGCTAATGTTTTAATTGGTTCTGAGGAACAGAGGGCAAGCCAAATTGCTTTGCTATCCCAGAGGCTTTCAGTCTTAATGAGATCTTCTCCCCTCTCTGCATCATCCAGGCCCTGACCCACGTCCGATTTATTCCATGGTATCGTGTCACAGCAGAAAACCTTGCAAACGGATGGAACTCACTCAAAGGTTAAAAGGGACAGTCAAAGGTTCTCAACCTTTACATTTTCTTTTTACAATAGCTAAATGCATCGTAGGAAGAATCATAATATATTCTGATTTTTACAATAGCTATATGCATCATAGAAAGTATCATAAAATATTATTATTAATACAATAGCTATATGCATCATAGAAAGTATCATAAAATATTATTATTAATACAATAGCTATATGCATCATAGAAAGTATCATAAAATATTATTATTAATACAATAGATATATGCATCATGGAAAGTATCATAAAATATTATTATTAATACAATAGATATATGCATCATGGAAAGTATCATAAAATATTATTATTAATACAATAGCTATATGCATCATGGAAAGTATCATAAAATATTATTATTAATACAATAGATATATGCATCATAGAAAGAATCATAAAATATTATTTTACAATAGCTACATGCATCATAGAAAGTATCATAAAATATTATTATTACAATAGCTATATGCATCATAGAAATTATCATAAAATATTTATTTTTTTACATTAGCTATATACATCATGGAAAGTATCATACAATATATTTTTTTTACAATATCTATATGCATCATAGAAAGTATCATAAAATACGTCAGTCTAGACTCCGCCCGCCGCCGATCTGTGGGGCAATACGTATTTCAGTCATCGAGATGCGCCACGCTTCGGCTGACAGGAACGTGTTTTCCGTCTGCGCCCAAGGTTGACATGCTTCACTATATCCACTCAATTCATCAACCATTATCACATTATCACCACTCTCGATCAAAACGTTTTCCCATGCCTTCATACAGTTGTTAATACATTATCATCGTCTCTGAGGGAGACAGTAAAGGGTGGATGTCTATTTCTCAGAACGCTATTGGGTTTTGGTGACAGTAAAGACACTCAACTGACCACTCGGTGGATCCCAAACGATGAAACGATTTCCCCACAGCCCAAAACACAATCCCCCCTGTGTCTATCCAGAGACAGCAGTGAAACAATTACTTTTTTGGCTCAGTCCTAAGAATATGCCCTTCAACTTTTAGTCATAATAAGTTATTTCGGATCCTCTTAAACTGGAAGCGATAAATTAGATTTTAATTGAGATTCTAAAACCACATGGCATTTGGTTTCTGGGCCCCATCCCTGAGCTAGGCCTGCATTTTCACCTTTCCCGGCATAATGAATGAGAACAGGAAAAATAGAGGAAAAGAAGAGGAGGATGAAGTATGAAAAGGATGTCCTTCACCTGTGATTGCCCGTGACTATGGATTCTCAGAACTAATGAAATAGATCAGTATCTCCTGAGGTGATTTACTGTTCAAGGCCCTTACAGATTCATCCCTCAAAAAACCAAGGGCTAAGGGAATAAGTAGGTCTGCCACTTGTAGTGACCCCAGAGGGGTGAGATTACAAGACTTACTAGATTATCCCTCTTTTCACTTTTTTATGCTGACTTGGGTGATTGGTCCTTTTGTGGTTTAGTGGATATTTGTCTGTACAATGTCTTTCTTTTTGTGACATTTATTTGAAAAAAAAGTATGAAATCCATGCAAAACAAAACCCTGTTTCCAATAAATTCAGACACTGTGTTTAATGCAAATAGAAAGAGAATTCAGTGGTGTGCAACTTATTAATCCCTGCATTTCATTGAAAATAGTACAAAGCCAACATATCAAATGTTGAAACTGACAAATGTTATTGTTTTTGGAAAAATACATTACCATTTTGAATTTGATGACAGCAGAAAGTTTAAAATAGTTGGGACACAGACATGTTTTCCGCTGTTTTGCATCATCTTCTTTCAACAAAATGCATTTGGAACCTGAGAAGACCAATTTCAGAAGTTTTGAAAGTGAAATGTTTTCCCATTCTTGCTTAAAATAGGATTTCAGCTGATCAACTCTTCAGGTTCTCCTTTGTCGTATTTTTGGTTTCATAATGCCCCCAATTTTTTTTCTTAAACTGTTGCACTTTTTCATGTGCATTGTGTCACAGAGTGCTGAATCCCTTCCAACTTTATTTCTGAAAGACTACCTTAGAATATCCGGTTTTGCTCCACCTACCTTCTACAGTAGTACCTTAAACAGGCATGAATTCACAACGATGCTTAACAGTCAAATGTTAGTGGGACTGGCAAGATAAAAACTGACTCTATTCAATGTAAACGTTCTCCCCTATTGCCTATTGTTGTATACTTCCTCAAACAAGCACCTGATATTGTGTGAAGGAATAAGCAGTAAGGTATCAGTATGAGAAAGCTAATCGACGAAGCCAACCAGCATCAGGTTTCTAGGACTGATCATCCACCTCACTGATCATTTTGATTGGTCCTTAAGAGTTTAGTCATGAACACGTCTCCCTGTGAAGTGGTGTTGAATTTTCCTTTAACTAACAGGCAGCCAAAACAAAGACAGGCAGTGTTTCTGACTGACAGGCTGATTGAACACGGTCCTCTTTCCTGTTCCTCTTCACCAACCTCACACAATTAAATATACAGACAACAATGATGTCAATCAAACACCTCCACCGCTTCAGTTACACAACAACGACTACGTGAGACTTCTCATGAAGCTGTGTGTGTGTGTTGTGTGGTGTGTGTGTGTGTGTGGTGTGTGTGGTGTGTGTGTGTGTGGTGTGTGTGTGTGTGTGTGGTGTGGTGTGTGTGTGTGTGTGTGTGTGTGTG
>JACXGJ010017628.1:0-10983 GCA_016801105.1 Esox niger
ACAAGGCTACCACATATTAAACCACAAGGCTACCACATATTACACCACAAGGCTACCACATATTACAACACAAGGCTACCACATATTAAACCACAAGGCTACCACATATTACACCACAAGGCTACCACATATTACAACACAAGGCTACCACATATTACAACACAAGGTTACCACATATTACAACACAAGGCTACCACATATTAAACCACAAGGCTACCACATATTACACCACAAGGCTACCACACACTATACCACAAGGCTACCACAGTTAGCTTTCTGACCAAATCCAACACGAAGACAACCTAGAAACTTATCTTAGAATAATAGCATATCGTAATAATTTTTGGGGTAGAAATCATTTTTTTAATTAAATGTTTGTTAGTGAAGATGAGGCCTGGAGAATGTGAGTGAAAATGAGGCCTGAAGAATGTGAGTAAAGATGAGGCCATGAGAATGCAAGTGAAGATGAGGACTGGAGAATGTGAGTGAAGATGAGGTATGCAGGATGTGAGAGAAGATGAGGTATGCAGGATGTGAGAGAAGATGAGGTATGCAGGATGTGAGAGAAGATGAGGTATGCAGGATGTGAGAGAAGATGAGGTATGCAGGATGTGAGAGAAGATGAGATATGCAGGATGTGAGAGAAGATGAGGCCTGCAGGATGTGAGTGAAGATGAGGCCTACAGGATTTGAGGGAAGATGAGACCTATAGGGTGTGAGTGAAGATGTGGCCTGAAGGATGTGACTAAAGATTTGAGAGCCCTTCAAGCACTTTGAGAGATCACCTTGTAGTTGCGGCAGCATGGTAAGACAGCAATTCACACAAATGTGGTAGATATTCCATGTCGTATTTTATTAATCATCAAACTACCTTTAAGATTAATGTTTTGTGTTGCTAAGCTGCTATGTTCCACTCCTGTCAGCTAAAAACAGGAAGATGTTAGCTAACTCAGCAACAGCTGGTTTGCTAGCTAGCTGGCTTTTGGTGTGACATATATCCAGCGTCATGTGCTGCACTGGATACCTCCAACCCTATTCCCTTTAGTTCAGTGTTAAGGCTGACTGGCTGGCTCAATTATATTGATAGCATGCTACTTCCAAAGCTCAGAAATTCAAACTGTTTGATCATAAAACACTAGAGAACGCTGTTTTGTTTGAGTCTTTAGAAGAGTGCTGTTTGACATGTGGAACAAGCTTTTTATTTTGTCAGATGTGTCAAATAATAAAAGTTGAGAATATTGTAGCTTTTGCTTGATACCAGCGTGAAAACAATAAATTGGCAGTCTGTTGTTTTAATATTCGCATTGATTTGAATCCATGTGACTACAGTGTTTTTCTGTTTATATCAAATAGAATACGTTCATTAAAAAATATATAATAAACTTAAGTTATCTAGCCAACTATCCAGACCTCTTGCCCTAAACCAAGAGAGGTGTCAATACAAAATTGTATTTAAATATGATGGAAATGTTATTTAAATTAAATCGTCACCACAACAACAGTGATTCTTAATGAGTTCAAACCCATGAATGGATCCAAATTGTATTCATGACTTCTAACCAGTAATTTCTCACCTTCAACCTGGTTGTGAGTTTGCAATAACGCCTGAGTTCCATTAAGCAATATGATAATTATTACATGTAATCATACATAATTACAAAATTATATCTCCCATAATACTGGTTATAAAACAGTAACAGTGACTCAAAACACAAGTTATCCAAGTCAAAATCAACTGATTGGGGTTCATTTTATGGTAAGAAATCAGGGCTTAGGTGTCAAGGTTAGGTTAAGTTAATGCATTAAGGTTAAGTTACTGAATTACGGTTGGGTCACTGTTAGGAAACAGGGAAATAGGGAATAATTTCTCTAGTCTTTACATACAAAAACAAAAGTGTACGTGTAAAGGTGAATGTGTGTCTGTGAGTGTGACTAGTTGGCCTATCAACGGATAAGCATATTAGCATGTATACCAGTTTGCAGTAATGACTCAAGGGTAATAGTATTGAAAGTGGCTGCTCATTACTGCCACCTAATGGAATATATAGGCTATAATATGCAATAGCAATCACAGAACATTGGACTCTGCACAAACGTTGATAAGCCAACAACTACAATAGATAATTGATGGAGTTAAATATCCCACTTTTCAGAGTGACTGACTGCCTGAGCTACCTTTAATACCCAGATTCTAGCAATTAATTACATCTAGCCCCTACCCTCAAGAGTTTAGACACTTGATCTAAAAAGGGAAATTCTGCATCCACATCAAAGTAGGTGGCGGGAAAAGTCATGAATACCAGTTGGGTGCATTCGGCAATAAACAAGCTAAGTCCAACACGAACAGAGAACCAAGTATAATGCTAGTAGATAGCTTTAGATTAATATTTTTTTCTGGTTCCATTATGTGGCTTAAAATGCTTTCTCAGTGAACGTAGGTGATGTGAGAGGAGCTCTGGAGGATACTTACCAGTTGGAGGGCCGTTCAAGTGTATTTTGACCAACCATATGAAGGGAATTCCCACTTGCCACTTGATTATGAACACACCATTGCACTACACAATCCTCTCAGATCTCCACAGGTGTCCAGGATGTAGGGGCCATGTTTCTGGTCCCTGTTGGTTTGTGCTGGACATTTACACAGCGTGTGCAATTATTAAGCAAATGAGTATTCTGATCGTATCATTATTTCTATGCACATTTTCCAACTCCAAACCATATAAACTTCAATGCTCATTGGATTGAATAATTTTGAGGTGATACATGTTTGTGTAATGAGGGAGGGTGTGGTGAAAGTGGATTACACCTAATATAATGGTGTGCATAACTATTAGGCATCTTTTTTACCTCAGGTAAAATGTGCCAAAAAAGTGATTAAACTGACACTGAAAAGTCAAAAACTGGAAAATGCCATTCAGACAGATGCAACATTCTTGAAATAGCTAAACTTTTGATGCGTGGCCATCAGACAATCAATGCTTTTGTTTCAAAGAGTCACCTGGGGTGCAAAAAAGGTATGGAGATGAAAATATACAATTTAATTGCATAAGACTTGAAGGTATCAGGAACACATTTTCCTCCAGCGCCACCATATTCCAGGACTGCAACTTACCCAGAGTGTCCGGAAGTACAAGGTGTCAAGTGCTCAGAGACATGGCCAAGGTCAAGAAGACTGAAAGAAGACCACCGCTGAATTAAATGCACAGGTTGAAGCATATAGACAGATTTTTCAATGTTTTTATGGACAGATGAAGTGAGAGTGACTCTTGATGCACCAGGTGGATGGGCCTGTGGCAGGATCACTAATGGACACGGTTCCAATTCGAGACAGGCGCCAGCAAGGTGGAGGAGCCCTTCCTCACCTGACTGAAATCCAATTGAGAATTTGTGGGCCTTTCTCAAACATGAGATTTACAGTCAGGGAAGACAATGCACCTCTTTGAACAGCATTAGGGAGGCTGTTGTTGCTGCTTCAATGAAAGTTGATCGTGAACAGATCCAGAAACTGACATGGATGGAAGGCTCATGGCAGTTATTGAAAAGAAGGGTGGCTATATTGGTCACACAATATTTTTGAAAGGATACACAATTTAATTAATTGTCATTTTAAACAATTAAAATAAACAAGTGAATTTGAAGAAATTATTTTTGTAATTTAGTTGCCTAATTATTCTACACACCAATTGTTGCTTAATAATTGTGCACACTTATATATTTCCCTGAGAATGATCCAAACTCACTTTTCCTTTGTTAAACATTCAGGTTTGAGGTTAAATTATATTTTGGATTGACATAAAGCATTTTGATTGTTCAACAATAAAATAAAACTTGAGAAATACAATGTGCCTAATAAATGTGCACGCAGTGTAGTATAATAATTGAGACATTGGATGTTTCTGTCCATTGCTGACACAGATTTGGACAGCTGTAGGCTTGACACAACCATGGCACCAAGTCAGGCTGGACAATTCGGGGTAGCTGGACTGACTTTTTTCTGCTCTCTTATTTATATGAAAAGAAAATCGAAGGAAACAAATGAACTTACTTTTCACATTGCTGGTGGCTTTTTTAAATAGAATATCGAATTATCAAAAAGGATTCATGTCAACAACCTTTAGCATGTCCATTCTCAGCCTTAATGGAATTAACAGTAAGCCTGAATCAGTCCCAACTTCATCTATATTTTCACACTGAAGCCATGCAATTACTCCAAGTGGGATAGGTGTAAAATTTTTCTGTGCTATTAAACAAACTGTTATGTATTCATATTGGAATTGATTTCAATACAATACATGTCATTCACATATACCATTATGTCGCCATGACGTGTGTTCTGATTAGTCGGTGAGTGGCATGATTATTTATTTATGTGAGCAACCATTTGGTGGTTGAGGTCTGCCTACAGTACACTATTCAATCACAGAAAAGAGGATGTTTCATACTTGAGTGGGAAGTCCAGCCACAGAAATATTAATCAAGAAACTTTGGTTGATTTGATGAGAGCCTATATTTCTTTAAATAATTGACCAATAATTTACTTCCTACAGGATGTGGTCCTGTAAAATCATGAAATTGTGGAACATATTCTGTAGCTACAGTACATGAGTGATTCTCATGAAACCGGCAATGTACCGTGAGAGTGATGATTAGAGTTTCACAGTAATGCCGTCATAACATGGTACCGTCATTATTTCAAATACAATTATGTGGTCTTTCTAATATAAAAATAGCATCTTTTCTGGTTATTTTGGTAAATTTTCAACAAAATTCTCATTATCGCATTGTGTCCGGAAAATAAATGATGGTTGTTTATGTTATTTTGGTAAATAAATATACGTTGTTAACATACTGCATGTAGTTTCAAATGTCCAACAGTATCTCTGAATGAATGCATTAGAAATTAGAATATTAAAATATAAATTATATATATTATGTCCATTCAAAAATTTCTAATTTCCACACTCTTGTTCACATATTTTCATTAAAAAAACATTTGAATATTGTTGTATTCTCCGATAATGCTTTAATACAAATAGAAATTAACATATGTCTGCAATGTGGCTGTAATCTCCTCACATTTGGCCAAAAAAAGGATTCCCCTGTCCTCATCAATATTTATTCTCATAACCACTATTGTTCATTGAATGTGATAAAATACACACTCTGGAATGAATTTATAGCCAATCAGCAAACAGTATTTAATAATTACTTGGCAACATCTCTTTAAGATGGGAATTTTAGGATTGTTGCTGTTCTTTATCAAAGGTATGTTTATCTGGTCACCTTTTGTACATAAAAATGTAATTCTACAAAGATTTGGATCCTAAAAAGGAATATTTGCATTTCAGGCAGAAAACACAGCCTAATGTTTAACATCTGGTGGGCCAACACAAAAATAATGTGTGTGGTATGGCATAAACAGAAACATGTGTGCAGCCAATCAAACTGCAGGGGCCCAGATCCTAATCCAATCGAGAACATGTGAAAAGAGTTGAAAATTGCTGTTCATCAAAGTTCCCAATCTAAATTGACAGAGCTTGAGCAATTTAACAGCAAAAATTGCTGTTTTTACATTGGCATAATCACGCTTACGTAGGCTACTGGGCTTGAAAGAAGTGTATATTACAGTTTGGTGTTAACTGTTCTTTTTGGAAGAAAACATGATGACCAATGACTTCTGCCACTGAACAACCGGTCCATACAGCTGCCGCTTAACAACCAGTCCATACAGCTAACAATGCTAGAACGGATTTGCTCTCATTTGAATAATCTCTGTGATATTTTGTGATTGGTTCAACCCGGTGTGAGTCCTATGTCAGGAGTGCATAAAAAATGCAGCCGCTGCATTAAAACTCCATTCACAGTAAGCCAGAGCCAGCATTTGACAGTAATAAACACTTGGTCAATTACAAGAAAAATATGAAAATGTCATGGTAAGAAAAACTCAAATATGAGAGGATTTAGTAATACTTAAGATATTTTAAAAGCAGCAGAGTGGACGATGAGACATTTTAATTAGTTTGAAATACATTTTAAACGTGAGCATGTGTGTTACTGTCTTAGCATTGTCGAAACAAGGTAAAAGTGTTATGGCAGGTTGTTTTAACATTAATTCCCTGGAAATTGCTAGTCATAGCATAGTAAAGTATATGCATTTTTAACTTGATTATATACTGTTAATTATTCAATATTCACAATAACATTTTCCAATTGTTAATGTTAACTTACATTTTTTACTAGTATTCAATAAAGTAGGGTATTTTGCAGAAACATTGTTATGCTTGAACTTTCTTGGTCAAATAAATGAATTGTCATTACAGAAATATTCATTTTCATTTCCACAACCTGTTAATTATTACCGAAATATTTCAGGGGGGGGGGGTGGTCACAATTATGTCCTCAATTGTAAATGCATGTTTTGTTTATATAGCGCAAGCAATCATTATAAAGATCAAATGAGCAAATCACTTTGAAAAATGTGTTGAATTAAGTGATGTAACATGAATTACAATTGATTCAGTTCTCGGTCTTGATTTAAGTGATGAGAGATATCTTCATGAAAATATATGTTAGTTATTCAAATAATTAATACTTTTCCATTACTATATCTTTTCATTGCTATAGACCTTCTCTTGAAAATGTTGATTTAGATGTCGTACTGGAAATGTGGGAATAACATTTTTTTCATAATGCTGTTGAAATCCCCCATAGATGTTATGGACATTTATTTAAAACAACACATCCGTATTTATTGTCACGATATAGTGCATAGCGACATATATTTTTTGTTCATAAGAAAATGTATTTGGATTCCTAAAATGGTGAGATGTTTTTTGTATGTTTTTTGTGGAAGAAAACATGTTTCTTATAAGCCCTGGCCTATTCTTTGTAGTAACTAATCTTGCGCAGAGTGTGTTCCAATAGAAATGTGTGCTTGCTAGTATGGTAATGATGAGCTCCATCAGAAGGCTCTCAAGCAGTGTCCCCTGCTTCCCTCACAGTTGGAATATTCCTAGATGGCCCATGCGAAATGGGGCGGGTAGGAGAGTTGTAGACTTAATCGATATTTCGGCACATTCTGTAGATAGCTAAAGTGAGTAATCTTAAAAAATATGTATGTATTGGGTGGCCAATACTAGACATTTAAATTGTGGCCTCCTTGAGAAGCAGGTCCTTTTTTGCTGGATTCATGTGGGTGGCACATAAAACAAGCACTGACAATAATCCCTTTGACATGATGTAACATTATACAAATAACAATACGTTTTCTTCCAAACAATGAAATAACTAATTATATTTTCAATATTATCTCTGTAGCCTCACCCAAGTCATAAATATTCAATTATGACAGCGTGCTAGGAGGTACGGCGGGTGCGGTCTTTCCTGTAGTCTGGAACGGAACCGGAAGTTCCGCCATCTCCTTGTACCATTCGAGCCACAGCAGGGTCAGTATAGACTTAATTTAGATGATAGTAATGGTATGTTGTCAACGGTTTTGAAATATTATGAGTAATATTTACACACTGGACATGTTATAGCCATTTATTTTGTGTTAATGGATATTGGTGTCACTCGATCAGATCATAGTAACTACCACTCGTATTCTGTTGCCACTTGAATCGCTAACGGTAGCCAGCTAGCAACAGGGTTCGTAAACGTTATTTCATCTGTCTGTATGGCTACTTCAGCTAGCTAGTGCGCTAGCTAGGTAGCTAAATGGATATGTTTGATTTAGTGCCGTGACAGGAATACTAACATTTAGTTCGTCCGATTTCACTCCCACGATATCCTCTTACCCAACCACGATTATAAAACCTTAGAATTGATCGCAACTGAGCAAGGAGGAGGGAGTTAACGGTAAGTACAGAAATGTTTTCCAGCTGATACAGTCAGTAGTACTAGCTGGAAAGGTGGTACTGACGTTGGCAAGTCAGCTAATTTGTTTGAGACCCTTTTTATCTAGTTTGGATGGCTCTCTAGCTAACGGTTTGTTAAGTTTGCTAATCAAATCTATACAACTTCTAATTTCCTTTGTTTGCAGTAGTGGGCAGTTAAAGTTGTTCCTGATATGTTTTTTTTTATTGGTGTTAAATACCAGTGGGAGAGATGCATGATTACTGGCTAGCTTGTTATTTGGGTAAGGGTCTCTGGCTCTAGAGCCGGGCATATGACCACAGATCTCTGGTGTGTTTGCCTGATACGGACTGGGAATGAGCGTAAAGCGAGGCCACTGTTTCTGACAATGTCATGATCGTTACACCGCCCTTGTTTTCCTGGGGTTTAAGCAAATATGGGCTGATAGTAGGTCCACAGCTTTAGCCTGCTAGATAATCTAACTACTTCAATTGCTTGTTAATTAATCATATGTGCACATTTTAGACTCGGCTAGCTAAAACCAGCTAGCGGTAGCCAGCCACATTTGGCTGGCTTCTAACTTTGTCTGTCTTCAGATAGCTTGTTGCATGTATGCGGCATTATCTGGATTGTTTGCCAGTAATATATCTGACATTTAATGGACATGTTTTGGTTGATTATAGGCAGGGGTCGGCAGCTAGATACAGCCGCGAGTCCATTTTTTATAGTTGATAGTCGGGGGCGGGGCCGGAACGTTTTTTATTATATATATATATATATATATATATTATTTCATGTTTTTTGCATATTGACCAGAGCTTTGCCCCAAAACACATTGAATTTCAAAATAATAATAGTCAAAAACCTTGATGAAATGTTTTATTTTATTTGTGGTAACCATGAGGAATAACTAAATTAAATGTAAATTTGGCGGAATTCTTTTCAGTGTAACTCTAAACAAAATTCAATTTTTGATATGACCCGTTCAAAATAATGTATTCAGAAGATACATTCATAAATATTAACCATGGTGTTTGGTAAAATATCTCATGTGGAAATGGATTGCATTAAAAATGGGCATACTCTGCTATAGTCTGTCAAATCTAGCCAAAGTGGAAAGGGAGCAATATGCATCGTTCAGAATATTCTTTTCAATTATTCAAATTAATTTACACATTTTATTTGGTTTGGTAAATAAAGCAGTTTTGACATCAGCAATAATGAAATTAAAAAAAAAAAAGTCTTGCTTATTCCTCCACATGTAAATCCGGTAACTTTTGCTTTTCATCAACTCTGTTAATCTTTGGAACGTGGGTAAGACTAAACCCGGGGCAACCCGGCTCCCCAACGTTGTAATAACCTTTTAACCAATGTCGAACACAGGTGCCCCGGCTAGTTAAAATACCTCTGTCTTTCATGTCCAATTGTGCCATCTTACTGTTGCCTGGACCCTCACATGAGAAGACAATACATGACATTTACACAGTGCCTCTGCATTAAAAACTTAAATAGCAAAGCTTAGCCATTAGATGCAAAAAGCTAGACATACAAAAAAAGCCTAAGTATCGCTTTTGCAACAAACTATGAAAACTAAACACCATCATTTATTTGTTTAAATATATCTGTCAAAACATGATTTGGGGGGAAAAAGGAGAAACCTCAAGGGGCAGATTCAGCTTGTAGACCACATCTTGCCTCCTCCTCCTCTCGTATGTCATAATGAAACGTTAAACAAGTTGTGATGCTATTCCACTATCAGCTTGCTACTTGCGTTGCCTATGCTATTGTACTGTCATGTTCATCTGTTGATAAGAAACATAGTTAATCTAGTGCCCAACATTTTGTCATTGCCATTTCAATTTAAGTCTGTTGATGTCAGTTTTCAAGAACATCTGTTTTTATATTCTTTTTTTGTATTCCTACTAAAATTACCATACACTTCACTTAAACCTTTTTAATTTACTAAATTGAGAATGATTTAGGCTGAGCTTGATCCTTATATAGGTCTGGTCACTGATTATTAGCAGATGCCTTTTGTGAACTTTGATACATTGCACCTGGAATGTTGAATCCGACTTTTGGAATGGTTATCGCCGCTGTGTAACACACCTTGGCCACCTTTTAGTGCCACATGTTGTGTTCTAAATTACTCCATTATGCTACACTTTGTGCTGTTATTATTCAAGCACCAGTGGAATGCATTTTGCAGAAAAGATGTTGAAATCATAAAGCACTGAGTTGCATCTGTTGAACAGTCCACAGAGTACTGAGACGTCATTGAATTATGACAAATAATGATACAGTTCAAATCAGCAGATCATGGGCACGTCCATCTGACAGCATTAAGAGGGTCTGATAATAAAAATTACTTATAAACAAAAGGCCCTTGAGTCTTTCATAAGTCACACCAGCCCTGGAACTTTCTCTGTGACCAAAACATTTCAGATCTGCTTTGGCTTTGCCCCAAACAGTATCTCTAATTCCATTGAAACCCTACATAGCCCATATAGTGTTGTGTTGTATGTTCTGTGTTGTTTTAGTACATAGGACTGGTCTATCAACAGACAACCTGCCAGTGGCCCATTGTCCTTGCTCACGCCAATGTTTTTTTTATTGCCCCAAAGCTGTGGTTTTGGGACCCAATGTCGCCGTGAGGAGAGGACAGGCTGAGACCGATCACTCTGTAAACGAGTGGGACTGAAAGAGTGAGAGAACAATACTCCAGTGTAACAGGTGTGTATTCTGTCTTTCTCTATAATGGAGTCATATGTCCACAGTATTTGATAATTGTTGTTTTAGCTCTTGTCTTTCTCACAATGCCTGCCTGTTCTCTTTTGATGTCTGTCTTCTTCACTTACCTACTCTTGTCTCCACTTTCAGCTATTCTTTTCTCACGCTCTCTTCACTAATCTACTTCTGTCTTACCCCTGTCTATGATCTCAGCTGTTCTTGGCTCACCCTCTCCTTGATCTACTGCCCCTGTCTCACTCGCCTCTCAGCTGCTGCCCCTGTCTCTCTCTCTCTCTCTCTCTCTCTCTCTCTCTCTCTCTCTCTCTCTCTCTCTCTCCCTCTCTCTCTCTCTCCCTCTCTCTCTCTCTCCCCCTCTCTCTCTCTCTCTCTCTCTCTCTC
>JACXGJ010017629.1:0-10982 GCA_016801105.1 Esox niger
GGAGGGGGATGGGGATTGAATAAGGAATAGACGGGCTGGGATGGGGATTGAATATGGAATCGTCAGGAAGGGGAATGGGGGTTGAATAAGGAATAGATGGGATGGGATGGGGATTGAATATGGAATTGTCAGGGAGGGGGATGGGGGTTGAATAAGGAATAGACGGGCTGGGATGGGGATTGAATATGGAATCGTCAGGGAGGGGGATGGGGATTGAATAAGGAATAGATGGGAGGGGATGGGGATTGAATAAGGACTAGACACGGAGGGGGAAGCTGATTGAATAAGGAATCGACTTGGATCGGGATTGATTAAGGATTATGAAGTATTATCTGTATCATTGCTACAAAAATATCACAAAACGAATTGTAGAGGCATGTAGCCAAACTTATTTTCATTGCCAATATCTTACACCCTTTCCCTAAGTGTGTGCAAACTTTCAATGGTACTGTAAATACTTTCAAAATGTGTATGTCAGTCCTTATGTATGCTATTCTTAATAAGCCTAAGCATGCTGCATTTTCCATGATTATATGTTACATATTGTTGCATGGCTATTATTGTTGCCTGTGTTCTATAGTACACTAAAAAAATATTTAATTTGTAGCCAGATTGCAATATATCTTTGTACAGTAGATGGCTCTGCCAGCCTGTTTGATGATGATGCCTTATTTAAGGCATTTATTATACACATGAAGCAATAGAACAGTTTCAAACAATTTCTGGAATATAAGTGTCTGTGTCTTTCATTTGTCCCCATTTCATAAAGTTCCTCAATGAAAATGTACTTTTAATTTCTGCAAGTGACCGGCAAGTTTTTGTGAATGAAGCAGTTTTTGACAGAGAAATGACGTCATTTGTGTAATATGTCCATAACCGATTCCTTATTGGCTACCTGGTGGGCCTGAACATTCTGATTCGCTAAAAGAAGAAAATTAGAAACCTACTCAGTCAATACAGAAGCCCAAGTGGCAGATATATAAGCCAGGACAATGAAGCAGAGTACATCCTATTCAGAAGTTGGTCCAAGCCTTAAATTACTACATTTATTAGATCCTCTACATCTACAAGAAGAACAAACTGCAGTAAGTACTGAATTCCAACCATTTTCTTTGCACATAATTCATTGGGTTGATATGGATGGGATGCTATTTCCTCAGCTAACAGCTATTCTGCCTAATGCATGCAGAGAATGGTCGAGGCATTACAGACGGGACAGAATGGAATTGTAAACTTTGCATTTGTGTAGAAAAACAGTTCAGATGGCTTTGTAAGGGTAGATAGGTTGATTGTAAGTGGGTGGCTGAGATCAGAATATATCTCATTCTACTAATGCATTGGCTCCTTTGAAAGCTGTTGGCTGGTGCTCCAGATTCTAATCTAGATAATATCACTAAAGTGTTTTATCTATCTTCTCAGTGTTTGCTGCAGCTTCTTCGAGCCCAGCCTGACCAGCACTATTCTTCAGTATGTTAGCCGATAGCTGGGAAATATAGTGATTTTGTGTATTCAACACAGAAGGGAAATTATGTTTTAGGACAGGACAATGTGAATTGCAGAGCTTCCCAGTAGAACAGTTTTCTGGGGGGTGATATATATTTCTGTTCTGCAATTGTAGAAATTGGAAAAGCATTTAAAGTCAGGTTTATTTGGTTGTTATTTGTTAACCACAGGGACCATGGTCATGCTGAAGCTCTCTTCCCTGCTTGTTGCCTATGTCCTGGTCATTTGTCAGATGTACAGCTTACATTCAGCACCGGTCAGGTGAGGATCAAAACGTGGTTTACATAGAGGGCTTTCCTGTTCGTCACAGGAATGTATGTTTTTGATTGACTATAGCAATCTCAAAAAGATTGGGACACTTCTAACCTTTATTAGTCATTGTTCTAATTTCATTGACTGTTGGCAGCCACATTCTCTTAAGCATGCACATTTTTATTGTGTAGTTTTTGGACCTATATTAGGTCACAAAATATGCCCTCTTCACAGCAAACCCGAGGACAAATATACTTTTTACACTCACATCTCAAATCAGAGCTTTTTTATTTTATTTTCTGACCAATTCAACCAGCTCTGAAAAAGAACAGATCTGGAAAAAGATATAATGCCAGTAAGTGAGGGAAAGAAAATGTGTAATTTGTCTGCCTTTGTAAACATAGCCTTTCTTTTTTGGTTCAGAAGAGGGCGAGCATTTTTGATGACTGATCTTAGAATACTTGGATACTGTATGTATTTAATGTTTCAGGTAACCATGTCAATAGGTTACAATTATATTTTGTGCGATGTAGCTATTGGTTGATTTATGCGAAGTCTGAGCCGATAATCTTAACCAAAAAGAAAGTTGACAATGTATGGATTTACATAGGCAGCCCAATTCAGAATATTGTTTTAAACTAATTGGTCTTCTTAACAATCGCATAAGATTTTTCCACATCAGATCCTTATCACTATTAATTTGATTGTTAAAACTACAAATTAGTGAAAGAATATAGGAAATTAGCAGCATGTTCAAACAATTGATAATAATTGTTCACATAAAGAAATGCACTGCTTAGAAACATTCTTCCTGATAGAATATTATTTTATATCTCAAGAAATATATTGAAATATACTTTCAAAAATATTTAACAAACCTCCACAAAATATAATACATTGCTAAAGCATTAAACCCTGACTAATTCTCTCATATATCTGAATTACAAATGGTACATGTAGATACAAAAATTGTGTTTGGTAGATTTATTTTGATCTATATTTATTTTATACTGAAACTGAAAATCAATTATTGTAATATGTTTTGTTCTAGAAAACATTTTTTGTAAAAAAAAAACATATGAAATATGTTTCTTTCATAAGCATTCAACCCGCACATATTGAGCCACCTTGTGCTGCACTAAGATATTCTAGGCTGAGAATGTATCGGCTTTGTACAGACAGAGATTTTGGCCCATTCTTTTCGGCATATTTGCCTCAGCACGTGCAGGTTGTTCGATCAATACTTGTGGACCACAAATTAATTTCAATGGGACTGAGATCAGGACATGGCCACTGTAGGACATTCACCTATTTGTTCTTGAGGTACTAGATGTTGCTTTGGCCATGTGCTTAGGATCAGTGTCATGCTCAAAGGTAAATTTCCTTGCAAGCTGAAAGGTGAATTTCCTTTCTGATTTGCAGCCTGCCAATCAACAGTGGTGTTTATATCCAGACAATGTCAGTGGCAACATTAGTGGTACACAAGTGGAGGGGATTGGTAATTTAAATGTGTCGTTGTTAGGGCAATTTATCTCCTCCGTGCAAGCAACATATTTCAGTAAAAAAAATTCTTACAAATATTTCTCAACATAAAACCTATATAATCTTACAGACTCTGAACTGTAATTGTATTAAACTTCCAAATTATGAAGAAAGAAATATATACCATTTACTTAAAGTGCATTCAAAGAATATTAGTATAAAAAATATAGAAAATGCTGAAAAAAACAATGTAGATGTTATAATTGTATTTAATACTTCAATCCCAATAAAATATAATGTTCCCATTTTGATAATTGTAAGTAATTGTATTCAATACATACCACTACAATAAATTATTGTTTTATTATGCTTGGTTTACACTTGAATGTGATCCAATTGGATTACATCAACGCAATCTAATTAATCCATTGACTCATAAAACCAACCTATGCTGTATAACTTAATAATTTCCATATATTTGAAAGCCAACCTTACAAAGTTATATGGTATATTCTCTATTTCTTGGATAATTTTTACAAACTGCTACTGTTCTATTTACATTTAGTCACCATTAATACTAATATGTTGATCATGTCATAAAGGTTTTAAACTGCCAACTTTTAAATGATAGTTTTGAGTTTACCTGGGAAACTTAAAATGTTCAACCCTATGTCCATGCAATAGGAACTGCATCAATCTAATTATCTAATGTGTTTTCAGAACTGATTTAGAGTCCATGACAGACAAAGTCACGCTTACTGACTACGAAGCCCGAAGGCTACTCAATGCAATCGTCAAGGAGTTTGTGCAGGTGACTTCAGAGGAACTACAGCAACAAACTAATGAAGTAAATAGGTAGGTACCGTGCTATTCATTTCTAGTAACAGTTTTCTAACAGTTTGTTTTATCTCTATGTGTACTTGGTGTACATCAAATATAATCAATAATGCAATTTCAACTATTTTAATTTAACACCAAATGTCTTATATTGTATGAAAGAAGTCTGATTAAGCTGGGGTGATTATTTAAGGACACAGAGGTATGGAGTTCCCCCTACCATAAAATAATCTTTAGTTAAAAAAGATTCCTTGTCATTATATAACCATTATGCATGGTTTGAACAACCTGTATTAATGATTTAAGATATATTTAGGAGCAAGCCTGCTGTGGAATGCAATGCTGAATAACCCTAAAAAATGAAAGAAAGCATGTGAAGTACTGTATAGTGCAAGTGGAATGGGACGCATGACAACAGTAGTACTATTTGTTATTTTTTAACTATGGTACAATAAATACGAATGTTGCATGAGCCTAAATACAGTAACTAAGTTGTTTAAATTGCCTGAGTTGGACTTGATAGCTTGTCTTTGAAAATATTTATATTATCTTTACATAAATATAAGTAATCACTGACTTTGAAATGCATGATGTTGGAATTCAGGATAACTAGCATGTTTGTTAATTGAATGATGCATCTGCATGCTATAGTTACTATGAACCTGTTTCTGCATGTTTGTCTCTTTTTCTCTAACAGCCTGGGTACACCCATGGATAAACCAATGTCCAAGCGTTGCTCCAACCTCAGTACCTGTGTGCTAGGCAAACTATCCCAGGAGCTGCACAAATTGCAGACATACCCCCGTACCAATACAGGAAGTGGCACACCCGGCAAGAAACGCAGCGTGTCTAATAGCAACCGCTACTCAAACTATGAAGACTCATATGATCAAATCTGAGGGCAATTACCCCCTAGTTAAACTGTTCCGTCTGTTCTGTTGCATCCTAGCTTGATGGCTGCTGATGCATTTTGATCATGCTTGCTTGGTTGGCTGCAGGGAAACCTTGATGTCCCACTATGTCCATGCTCTCTTTCTTTTGTTAAAATCTTTTTTTTGTTGATAGAAAATAAGATAGATACTGTACATATCAACAAGATATATACTGTACATATCAACAAGGTCCAATAATTTCAATTGAGTTTCAAAATGATTTTGTTGAACTTGCATCTAAAGGGGTATCATATTGTATCTGTCATTATAAAGATCATTCACAATATATGGAAATAGTTAATCAAATCAGAAATCTGCATGAATGTTTTCATCCATGACTTCAGGTTTAATAAACATATTTTTATACTTATTTTTATTTCAATATTTTAAACTTATATTTCTGTTGCAGTTTAAATATTTTTTAAGAATTTCTATAGAAATGTAATAAACATTATTTTAGATAAATACAATTTGAGGTAAGTTGAAAAACCTATTTGAGCTGAATCTCTTATAATGTTACCAGTACAATTACCTTTAATGATGTATTTTAATAAATGTTCTTCAAACAGTATTTTTACGTCAATCTTTTCCTTTACTTGATAAAAGCAGCATTACAACACAGAAGCGTGCATGTAACACTGCCACATGTGTCACCCACCGCCTGGCTGATTTCCTGAGCCGATCAGGAGGAATGAGTAAGAGCAACTTCGTCCCAACCAACGTGGGCGCTAAGGCTTTCGGGCGGAGGAGAGACAGTCCCATCACAGCTCCGATGTGAACCTGTCAAAAGGCTTCAGGGATATGGTATGACAACATCCTACACTACTGCCTATAGTCTCTCTCTTCTAAACTGTGTCTGACTGTTACCCTCTGTCTGCCTGTCTACTCTCACTCTTATTCCCAAGCTACTATCTTTCTACATCAATTCTAAATCATTACTCTTTGGATAGTTTTGTAATAACCGTCTGCTTTTCAAATCTCATATGGATGAATGCAGGTTGGGAGTATGAGTAAGGATAACTGGTCCTTTCCTCCTTTCTCTAAATGAACTAAAAGCAACTGGAAATGACAACTCTCTGCCATTGAAAAGAACAGCCTTCAAACTACATGACTGAATTATTGCATACTCTTACCAATATTATTGCTCCATGACCATGAGAAGATGCATCGACCTACAACAACAGAAGAACAAAAAATGAACCATCACCAGATCATTTCCATATACATGCCAGTTGGAAGTGAGAATTGTTGGTTCCTGCCTGGAGTACAGTTGGGTCCAGGTCCTACAGGTAGCCCCTCTGTTTCAGTAGCACACTGCAGGGTTGTGGATACATTAAAGCTCTGCCCCAACAAGGTTCCCTGGCTTGAGCCTTGATGTAAAATTCTTGACATTTCATGATTGTACAATATGTTTAAAAAGCGAAAAGAAAACGATAAACAAATCATATATTGTAACATTGTGAATTTAAGCAAGATTAAAATGTATTTTAGATACACATGTGTCTGTTTGCTTGTTTTATTCTGAAATATTCTGTAAAGAACATATTCCCTGTGGTACATGACACTTCAATCAATCAATCAATCAAATGTATTTTATATAGCCCTTTTCACATCAACAGTTGTCACAAAGTGCTTTCACAAAACACCCAGCCTTGAACCCCAAGGAGTGAACAACAGTAGTGTTGAACTCACTAAGATGGTCAAAATGTAGGGAGGAACCTAGAGACAGGCACAGAGGGGTGACCAAACCTGGCTGTGCCAGGTGAACATAATTGTCCAACATATAATACCAATAAACACAATATATGCTACAAACACATATAGGATCATGCAAATAGTATTAGTCCTATTTCAAGGGTTGCTATTTCAATGTTTTTCATGGGTCCAAAATGTTCCTATTTCATAAGACCACAATTATTTTTCATACATTTGTTCACCAGAGAAGTATGACAGAACATTTCTCATTTTAAGCAATGACCTGGGATCAATTACATATAACTCTCTTGTTCGGGCTAGCAAGTAAAATTATTTTAAATCATCTTCATATTCATACGCTTATCCATTGTCGGGTCTCGGGGCAGCAGCTCCAGCAGGGGACCCCAAACATCCCTTACCTGAGCTACATTTGGCAGCTCTGACTGGGGGATCCTGAGGCGTTCCCAGGCCAGTGTCGAAATATAATCTCTCCACCTAGTCCTGAGCCTACCCCGAGGTATCCTCCCAGCTGGACGTGCCTGGACACCTCACCTAAGGATACGTCCTGGGGGCATCCTTACCAGATGCCCAAACCACCTCAACTGGCTACTCTCAATGCAAAGGAGCAGCGGCTCTACTCCGAGTTCCTCACGGATGACTGAGCTTCTCACCCTATCTCTAAGGGAGACGCCAGCCACCCTTCTGAGAAAACTCATTTCAGCCGCTTGTACCAGTGATCTAGTTATTTCGGTCATGACCCAGCCTTCATGACCGCAGGTGAGGGTAGGAATGAAAATTGACCAGTATATCGAGAGCTTTGCCTTCCAGCTCAGCTCTTGTTTCGTCACAACGGTGTGGTAAAGCGAATGCAATACCGCCCCCGCAGCTCCAATTCACCCGCTCCATTTTTTCCTCACTCGAGAACAAAAACCAGAGAAACCTGAACTCCTTTATTTCGGATAAAATCTCATTCCCTACCTGGAGAAGGCACTCCATCGGTATCCTGCTGAGAACCATGGCCTCAGATTTAGAGGTGCGAATTCTCATCCCAACCGCTTCCCAACCGCTTCGTTCTCGTAAACAGAGTGCTGGTGGTCACAGACCGATGATGCCATCAGGACCACATCATCTGCAAAAAGCAGCAATGACATCCCCAGCCCACCGAACTTTAACCCTTCCCCACCCTGACTATGCCTCTATATCCTGTCCATAAACGTTACAAACAGGATTGGTGACAAAGTGCAACCCTGACGGAGGCCAACCCCCACCTGGAATGAGTCCTGCTTACTACCGAGAACCAGTTGATGTAATTCAGTTTAATTACATTATTTCAGTAAGCACGAAATAACCACATCTAAGTCTGAATAACATTTTTAAATGTACATTTAGCAGACATTTCATTACTAGTCACTAGTTTTCATTGATGATTTAACAGAAGAACGAAGCAGCAGGATGAATGCTGGAGTGTATATATATTGTCTGCTTAAATTCATGGCTAGATGAGTTTTTCATGGTTAAATAGTGGACTATTCTAGACTGACACCCCTCCCCATGTCCTTTTCCCTCCGGTTATGCCTCCGATCTGGACTAGATTTAAATAGACTCTGGGCTTAACCCACATGCATTGAACTATTAAAATGTGGACTCTCAATATGTTCACCCGGCACAGCCAGAAGAGGACTGGTCACCCCTCGGGGCCTAGTTCCTCTCTAGGTTTCTTCCTAAATTTGGCCCTCTTAGTGTAATTCTTCCTAGCTACTGAAGTTCATCACTACTGTTGTTTGCTCCCTGGGGTTTAAGGCCAGGTGTTTTGTGAAAGCCCTTTGTGACAACTGCTGATGTAAAAAGGGCTTTATAAAATAAATTTGATTGATTGAGAGACTGGCAAAGTCAACCACCTGACTGAATCCACTTGAGAATGCATTACACTTTGCAAAGACAAGACTGAATGCTAAAATGCCCCAACAAAAAAGAGCTAAAGGTGTCTGCAGTACAGGCCTGGCAGACTCATCATTGCTTCATTTCAAATCTAATGCTACAGAGCCAAAAAACATTTGTGTCAATGTCCAAATACGTATGGAATGCACTTTAAGTATGTTGCTAGGCCAGGACAGATCAACACTCAAAGTACACAATATCCTATTATTGGACTGCTTCTATTCAGTGTTATTCATAAATCAAGGAATGGCTTCCAAAAAGGATGATACATTTCTTGGAATGGTCTAGACCACAATAACAAACTTGGTGGATTACCCAATTGGGAAATGTTGATAGAGATCCTAACTTCCCTAATCCAAGACAAATATGGATAGTATTATTTGAACTGTCATTAATTGAAAAGTTACTGGAAAACAGTCCCTACAGGATTTGAAATTAGGAACTGTTTACATGTTGCTATCCAGTTTCTCGATCTGTTGTTATCAACAGACATTGTCACATTTACAGAAATGTGAAGAATATGAGTCCTGCAGATTGGTGATGTAGTACAGGACAGGTCATTTTTTGTTATCAAAGCACCATTTTTTTTCATATCATCTGTAAAACATGGTGGAGGCAGTGGGATGGCATGGCCATGCATGGCTTCCAATGGCACTGGGTCAGTAGTGTTTATTGATGTGACAGAAGACAAAAGCAGTCAGATGAATTCTAAAGTGCATATTGTCAGCTCAGATTCAGCCAATTTCAGCAAAGTTGATTGGAAAGTGGTTCACTTTACAGATAGACTATGACCCAAAACATACTGCAAAAACAACCCAGGGGTTTCTTAAGGCAAAAAGTGGATTATTCTGCAATGGCTGAGTCAATCACCTGATGTCAAGCTGATCGAGCATGGATTTCACAAGCTGAAGACAAAACATAAGGCAGAAAGACCCATGAATAAACACCAACTGAAGTTAGCCACATTGAAGGCCAGGCAAATCAACACCAAGGAGAAAACCTAATGTTTTATGATTTCCATGCATTCCAAACTTCAAGCAGTCATTGCCTGCAAAGGATTCTCGACAAAGTATTATACATTGTATTCATAATAGTGTTAATTTGTCCAATTACATTTGAGCCCCTGAAATAAGGGGACTATGTATGAAAATGTATGAAATTCCTAAACATTTTGTACAATATCTGTCTTCAACCCCTAGAATTTAAGCTAAAATGCAAATTAATTATTTAGAATTCATACAATGTGATTTTCTGGATTTTTGTTTTAGATTCCGTCTCTCACAGTTGAAGTGTACCTATGATATGCTTTGTAAGACCTCTACATGCTTTGTAAGTAGGAAAACCTGCAAAATCAGCAGTGTATCAATTTCTTGTTCTCCCCACTGTTGATGATTAAAGAATCCTAATAGGACCAGACTATTAAAAATGACCCCTCACCCCTTCACTCTCCATGTCAAATTATTTTGTAGGCTATATTTTTTAACATGATCCTAAAGATTATGGTTTGTGGTATGCACAGGTCTTGTTTGGTGGCTATCCTTGTGTTTTTTTCTGTTCTGTCTAGTTTGATTGAGAACACATTAAAAGAAATGTCTATGATGTGTTTCGGGTCCCTGCTATAGTGAAAATAGCAATGCCGACTATCTTGAGTACAAGCTAGGACCCAGTATCTCTATTCCTGTGCTGATTAGAAATAGAAGGAACAATGTCCATGCAACTTATAAAGTCAACTTGTCAAATCTGTTAACTGTATCACGCCAACCTACTAGCCCAGAAACCCCTATTATATCTATTAAGCTGGCTTTACTTAATATCAGATCTCTTGTCAACAAATCATTCTTGGTAAATTACATTATAATATCCTACAACCTAGATTTTATGTTTCTCACTGAAACGTGGCTAACTGAAGATTGTAGTGCTACAATTCTTAACGAGACAGCACCCGAAAAATTTGGCTATATGAATACCTGTCGTAATGGTAGGAAAGGAGGTGGAGTGGCTGCCTTATTCAAAGATACATTCCAGTGCAAAGAAAATACATTGGGTAATTTTATTTCTTTTGAATACCTCTGTTTTACATTGAAGGGTACAACCAAAATCTTGTTTTTAACCATTTACAGACCTCTGCGATACTCTGCAAATTGTATTGATGATTTTGCAGAACTACTTTCTGTCATATCAGTTGATTATAACTTGTTTATTATTACAGGGGATTTTAACATCCACATAGACAATAATACGGACCATAATGCCAAAGAACTTTTTGCACTACTTGACACTTTTGATCTCACTCAACATGTGAAAGAACGTACACACACTCAAGGCCACATTCTGGATCTGGTT
>JACXGJ010017630.1:0-10981 GCA_016801105.1 Esox niger
ACACACACACGTACGCACACACACACACACGTATACACACACACACGTACACACAGTCATGCACACATACACTGATGGGTTTAATTATGGATTGCTCTTCCTGCTTGGACCCTGCACTGTCACAACTTAGCCAACGGGTCAGTGCATGCAGCCTGCTGGGGAGGTCCTTCTGCCACAGTGTCTAGCCTCTCACTGGATGATTTATTATGATCATTATTATGATCGTTATGTTTGTTGATGACACCACCATCATAGACCTGGTCTCTGACAACGACAAGTCAGCCTATAGAGACGAGGTAAGGTCACTGACTTTGTGGTGTCAGGAAAACAACCTCCAGCTCAATATCAGCAAAACAAAGGAGATGATTGTTGATGACAGGAAGCAGCGGTGGGGAGACCACACCCCCATACACATCAATGGGTCTGCAGTAGAGAGAGTTCACAACATCCGGTTCCTTGGTGTCAACATCAGCGATGACTTGACCTGGTTTCATCACTTTAACATCTTGGTGAAGGAGGCCCGGAAACGTTTCTTCCTACGCCGATGAAGGACATTTGACATGGACTCCAGGATACTCACAAACTTCTACAGATGCAGTATTGAGAGTATCCTGTCCGGCTGTGTCACCGCCTGGTATGGCAGCTGCACCTCCCTTGACCGTAAAGTACTTTAGATGGTGATTAAAACAGCAGAGTGCATCACAAGGTCTGACCTGCCATCCCTGCAGGAACTACACAGAGAAGTGTAGGAGGAGGAGCAAACGGATCATTACAGATCCCAGCCACTCATGCCATGGACTGTTTACCAAGCTGCCGTCAGGCAGAAGGTACAGGAGTATTCCGTCCAAAACTAACAGGCTACAGGACAGTTTCTTTCCTCAGGCTGTAAAGGCTGCTCAATTCAGGAACCCCCTGTTCCCTTCCATCCATAGTCTCATGCACACCTGTCACTTTATATTACTTTTACATGGCACTACTGTTGTACAGTTGCGTAGTTATTATTATTGATGTGTGTTTTTGTATAGTGTTAGTAATGATTGTTTGTGTCATTCTTATAATTACTTTTTTCAGGACCACAGAGGAAAATAGTCATCGATCTTTTTTAACAGCAGGGTTTTAGTTCAGATTATCAGATTATTACTGCACAGTTTGCATTTAAAAAAACTGATATGGAGATTTGTTACTGACTCTTTAGAGTGTGTGTGTGTGTGTGTGTGTGTGTGTGTGTGTAGGTTTATGGAGCTGCCATTCAGTTCTACGAGCCATTCCCAGAAGACCAGCTGAGTGACCGCCAGCGTTCTCTCCTGGGCCTAACGAGCACGTGCAGTGGTAGCAGCTTACTGGGCACGTGCAGTAGAGGCGACGGTTCCCGGAGTGTCCATGTCAACAAGAGCATCTGCCTGCTGTCACACTGGCCCTTCTTCGACTCCTTCAGGAACTTTCTTACGTTCCTCTACCGATATTCCATCTCAGGACCCCATGCTCTGCCTATAGAGAAGTCAGTCCACTGCTTTTCAATTATTCATTTCTTATTTGAACTGTTGAATAAAGATTTCAACTGAACTGAGGGCCTTTTGGGCATGTTATTACAATTGCAGTGTATTTGAGGAAATATTTTAATCTAGTTTCACTTGCAGCAGTGCGTTTTCTGGACTCTGTATGAATTTCAAAGCAGTCATTAATATTGTATTGCACAGTTGAGCTTCAAATCGAAACCACACTCACTGCAGTGCATTCACCATCAGAACCATCAGAACTTCCTGCCTATTATCATAGGTCTTCTCCTCTGGGACCGCTAGATATTTCAAAATGTTGTTGTAGCCCTGAGAAGAGTTGAAGACCTCTGATTTACATGCTTGTAAATATTTCCATTAATTATTTCCATCAATTTGAGATGTGATTATTTATGTCTTGTTTTGGTTAGTTCTCCCGCATGTTAGTGTGTAGTGCAATACTTTTCAGACATTTTCTGAGACAGTTTAATAAAACCTGTCCTATCTTCCTGTCTCGTTGTACCTAACCTATCCTCTGTTCAATGTCCTGGTTTTGGTTTGCTGCTTCCTCGCATATCTTAACGCCAGCACACATTATGCCATAATACCTTAAAGGAGACGCCTGTTTGTTCTGTTTCTATGACCTGAGCTTTCCTATCTCTTCAAAGGCGACTTCTGTTCTATTTGTTCTGTTTCTATGATCTAAGTTTTCCTTTCTGTCTGTTCCACAGGCATATCTCCCACTTCATGCACAAGGTCCCATTTCCCAGCTCACAGAGACCCCGCATCCTACTTCAGGTAACGGTCTTTGAACATTTTAAATAAGTGTTTCATTAAAGCAGCCCCAAACCATAATGCCTCTGTCTCCATGCTTGGAATGAGGTTCTTCTGGCATTTTCTTGTCACAAAAAATAGCATCTTGCATTGCAACTCTACCTTTGACTCCTCTGTCCAGAGCATATTGTTCCAATCGTTTTGGTCTTTACCCCGCTGATGTTCCAATCGTTTTGGTCTTTACCCCGCTGTTGTTCCATTCGTTTTCGTCTTTACCCAGTTGTTGTTCCAGTAGTTTTGGTCTTTACTTGGATGTTGTTCCAGTAGTTTTGGTCTTTACCCGGGTGTTGTTCCAGTAGTTTTTGTCTTTCCCTGTGTGTTGTTCCAGTAGTTTTGGTCTTTACCCGGGTGTTGTTCCAGTAGTTTTTGTCTTTCTCTGTGTGTTGCTCCAGTAGTTTTGGTCTTTACCCGGGTGTTGTTCCAGTAGTTTTGGTCTTTACCCAGGTGTTGTTCCAGTAGTTTTGGTCTTTACCCGGCTGTTGTTCCAGTAGTTTTGGTCTTTACCCGGTTGTTGTTCCAGTAGTTTTGGTCTTTACCTGGGTGTTTTTCCAGTAGTTTGGGTCTTTACCCGGGTGTTGGTAAAGAACAAAAAAAAAATTTTTTGGTCTTTATTGAAATTATTTTCGCCCACGTAGATCACCAGTGGTATTGAAACAACCTGTCCCACGTAGATCACCAGTGGTCTGTAATTATCTAACAGACAGTGAAATGAAGCTTTGAATGGCTTGGATATGGTTCTGTTACCTCTCAGACAAATGGACGTACATTGTCTTTCTTCTGGAAGTCACAGATTTGTCTTTGGTCTTGGCATGATGTTTAACTGTACAATTATTTGGTTAAGACCAAACCAGAAAGGATTCTGATGGTTATGGTAGACTGTACCCATGTTAATCTCTAAATGCACTGGTTTTATGCACCTGTTTCTAGTTTGATGTGTTGGTACAGGGTACACTAACTGATTTCTGCACAAGGAAATAGCTTTTGTGTTTATTTAAATTTTATAAATGGTTAAAATGTTTTATGTGATTCGTTGAATTGAGATGAGTTACTTTCATCTGTTAATATGGTTGGAATTTAGCTCAAATACCCATTTTTGTCCAAGTATGAAAGAAAAAGAGTGTGTACTTGATCACAAGCCTGTAGATGTTATTTAAGCCTGTGAATTTTCTCCCAGCTCTCCCCACATGATAGTCTGATGCTGAGTCAGCCAGTCTCCTCCCCTCTGCCTCTCAGGTGAGACAACAGAACTAATGTATTGAATAAGTACTGATTGGATTTTATATGTTAACAGCAGAACAACATCTGCTGGTGGAACACTGTTGCTCAAAACATCTCTCTGTCTGTCTGTCTGTCTGTCTGCCTGCCTGCCTGTGTGTCTGTCTGTCTGTCATCCTGTCTCTGTGTGCCTTCTGTCTGTCTGACTGCCCGACTGTCTGTCTGTCTTTCTGTCTGTCTGCCTGTCTGTCTGCCTGTCTGCCTGTCTGACTGTCTGTCTGTGTATCTGTCTGTCTGCCTGTCTTACTGTCTGTCTGTCTGTCTGTCTATCTGTCTGTCTGTCTGCCTGCCTGTCTGTATGTCTGTCTGTCTCTGAGACAGTGGTGGCCGTCTCTCCACTCTGCTCCTGAACTTAGGTCCTAAGAATGCAGCCACCCTGCTGGTTCTGGCTGTCACGGAACACAAGATCCTGGTCCACTCTCTCAGACCGGCTGTGCTGACCAGCGTTACTGAGGCTCTGGTGTCGGTCAGTGTGTATTGTTTGTGTTTTTGTGTCGGTAAATATGTGTGTGGTGTATGTTTGGCTCAGTGAAGGTGTTTGTGTGTCTGTGAATGTGTGTTTTGGCGAGTGTGTGTGGTACGTCAGTGAGTGTGAGGTGTGTGTTTTGGCTCAGGTGTGTGTGTCAGTAAATGTGTGTGTCGGGGGGTGTGTATGTGGTGTGTGCTTGGGTCAATGAGTGTGTGTGTGTCAGTAAATGTGTGTGTTTTTTTGAGTGTGTGTGTGTCCCTGTATTTGTTGACCTGCCTAATGACTGGAAGTACATCAAACAACAATATGGTCTTAAGCACTTTACTGGAACCAAGGCTGTCAACCTGAATGTCTAGAAACTCACTCAAGTCAGTCTGAATGATGGCGCTGCTGAGACCAAGGCTGTTAACCTGAATGTGTAGAAACTCACTCAAGTCAGTCTGCTGAGTATGAATTCAGTAGCCGGGACTGGCATGTTTTATTAATCCATGACCCTTGACCCGACAGATGATCTTCCCATTCCATTGGCCGTGCCCGTACATCCCCCTGTGCCCTTTGGCCCTGGCGGGTGTCCTCTCTGCCCCCTGCCCCTTCATCGTGGGGGTTGACTCACGATACTTTGACCTCTGTGTGCCTCCGTCTGACGTCTGCTGTGTCGACTTGGACACCAACAACATATTGCAGTGAGTCGTTTGTAACCCTTGACTACTGACCTTTGACCCTTAATAGTGATTTCGAAGTGTGTTTTCATTTACAAATAGTGCTTACATAATATGCGTATCATACAAATACGTTTTTGAAAGTCCATTCAAATGGTACGTATTATATCTAGATAAAATTGAAAACATAAAAAACTCAAATCCTCAGAAGGAATATTTGAAAACCATATTTAACTATGTAAAACCAGATCTGAAGTGCCATGAGTCATCATTAATCCTCCCACCTCTGACCTTTTGTCTTGGATTTGTCCAGACTTAGATCTTATAATGGTGATGACTCACTCAAAAGAGAACATAATATGGTCAAAATGATTTTCAGGACACGGATACTAATTTGCAAGACGTATTTCCGTGTTGTCTTGAGAAAAGGAGCAGTGAGCGATGTGTGATGAGTTAATGTTAATATTAACTTGAACTACTGGTGATACGTGTTCTCCTCGCAGAGGTGGTGATGTAATGATCTCTTCCTGTCTGAAACAACACAGCAGAGCATGAGAACCCTATCCTCCGCCTAATAAAATGTCTCTCCCACCCCTGTCCTTTCCACATTAACTACTGATGACCTTGTCGGTAGTGTTGTCAGGGACTCTGTCCTCTTAAACCACATATTTTCCTGTTGTCAGGGAGGCTGTCCTCCTGAACCACATCTCTTCCAGTTGTCAAGGAGGCTGTCCTCCTGAACCACATCTCTTCCAGTTGTCAAGGAGGCTGTCCTCCTAAACCACATCTATTCCTGTTGTCAAGGAGGCTGTCCTCCTAAACCACATCTCTTCCTGTTGTCAGGGAGGCTGTCCTCCTGAACCACATCTCTTCCAGTTGTCAAGGAGGCTGTCCTCCTAAACCACATCTATTCCTGTTGTCAAGGAGGCTGTCCTCCTAAACCACATCTCTTCCTGTTGTCAGGGAGGCTGTCCTCCTAAACCACATCTCTTCCTGTTGTCAGGGACACTGTCCTACTAAACCACATCTCTTCTTGTTGTCAGCAAGGCTGTCCTTCTAAACCACATATTTTCCTTTTGCCGGAGTGGCTGTCCTCCTGAACCACATCTCTTCCGGTTGTCAGGGAGGCTGTCATCCTAAACCAGATCTCTTCCAAATTGTCATGGAGGTTGTCCTCCTAAACCACATCTCTTCTTGTTGTCAGGGAGGCTGTCCTCCTAAACCACATCTCTTCTTCTTGTCAGGGAGTCTTTTGATCTCTCTCTCATTCCCCCCTCCTTATCATAACATTTCAGGGTTGTCTGTCTGTCTTTCCAAGGATGTTGGGAACTGTAATTGTATGTGTTTATTCAGGGACTTAATAATGAATTCATATGTTGTGTTGTGTTCTCAGTAAAGATGAGAAGAGGGCCCTAACATGGAAGATACTACCAAGGAGAGCCTGCAAACACCTCCTCAGTGCTCTGGGCAGCCTCTACCAACAACTGACTGAAGGTAGGGAAAATGTGTGTGGCCATGTTGTACATACCTTCTGGGGAGTAAAAGACACATTAGTAATTGTGGGGACCATGTGGGGACGGCCACACTAGGAAAACTACATTTAATGTCTTTGTGGACAATTGTGAATCTGTATAGAAAAACCAAAAACATTTTGCTGGATATCTAAACAGTAAGCGGAAACTTTCAGCAAGTGTCCTTTATTAGAGAGAGGCCAAAAGAAAACAACTCATATCAAATATCAACCAGAAGGTTTGCAAAAGGCATGCAGGAAACTGTGAGACAAAGCAAGTTAAGATTATAACATCCGATGAAACCAAAATAGACCTTTTAAAGGCCTCAGCACAATGTTTGGCTTGTTTACACATCCTCCTATGCTTCTCTGCGTCAGGACCAGGACTGCTTGTGAAGATAGAGGGAAAATGTATGCAGTGAAGTATAGAGCCATCCCGGGAAAATACCTGCTGAAGTCTGCAAGAGAACTGGGACTTGGGAGAAGATGAATCTTCTAGCAGGACAATGACTGAAAAACATACTGCCAAAGCCACACGGGATCGGCTTAAAAATGTGATAATCTGGGGTGGTCCAGCCAAAGCCCGGATCTTGATCCCAAATTGCTGTTCAACAAAAAAGTCACCATCCAACTTAACGAGCAATTTTGTTAAGAAGAATTTGCACAGATGAATGAAGAATGTGCTGTGTCTACATGTGAAAAGTAGGCAGGTAGACACTCCAGCAAATGGGAGGCAGACATGGACCTCTTGATGGATTCCAGCAAAGTTAACCTTCCAAAATCATTCCTATCCTTTCTGGACAAGGTCAAATTCTTAAGTGATGTTTCTTTCAAATCTCATCAGAAGTGTTTTCTGGGTTTACATTTTCATCTACCATGTATTCTGACATTAATAGACATGTTTTGTGTGTGTGCATCAGACTACTGCAAAAAATGTCCAGAATTCTGACTGAAAATACCCGTTGTCTTACATTGTGTCTCCGGCTGTTTTTAAACTATTCTTTCGGTCCCAGGTGGCCTCGCCAACAGTGAGGATGGTCACACTGAGCCAACAGGCCGTGACCCTGACCTGGCTTGCGGGGGTAAGAGCCTCCACACACTGGAGATGGAGATACAGGAGTCCTTCCTCAGGTTCATGGCGGCCATCTTGAAAGGCTACCGCTCCTACCTGCTACCCATCACCCAAGCCCCATCTGAGAGGACCACGGACGCCGGTTCGCTGTTCGACCTGCAGGGTTGGTATACCTTTTGTTGACGTGGGGGACAAGCTCATTTGACCCCGTCTGTCTAGTTGGGTTAACATAACCTTCCCTATTGCTCTGTGTCTGTTGTAATGGGTTTATTCAGATGCCTGCTGGAAGCACCATATGTTCTTCCCAGGTTAATGAATGTCTGCACTTATACCTTTTCTCTTCCTGTGTCTTCTATGACTTCACTCTGATTCCTGTCTGTTTCTTATATTTCCATTCTACTTCCTGTTTTTCCTGTATGTTTTCTGACTGTTTCCAGTCTTTATCCTGATCTATTTCCTATCTAAATCCTTTTTTGAAGGAGACCCAACCTATATTTTCACCTTTAATGGTTGCAACGTGTTATCTTCGGCATACTTCAAACATGTTTCCAGTATGTTTCTAATACACTACTGTTCCGTGAAGGATTAAAAAATCAAATACAGTTCTAATGTTCTTTAGGGTTCTTGAAGAGCCGGGACCGTTCACATCAGAAGTTCTACTCCTTGATGATCAAGACCCAGATGTTCATCCGGTTCATCGAGGAGTGTTCTTTTGTTAGTGATAAAGATGCCAGCCTGGCCTTCTTCGATGAGTGTGTTGATAAGGTACGATCATGATCGAGTATTGTACAGAAGCCAAAGAAAGGCTGTCTGGGCTTTCTTGAGCATCTAGATAACGTACGCTTTGTTAATCCATAATCAATGAGATGGACTTGTATGCCATG
This sequence comes from Esox niger, assembly GCA_016801105.1. NCBI lineage: Eukaryota > Metazoa > Chordata > Actinopteri > Esociformes > Esocidae > Esox > Esox niger. The sequence continues at coordinate 8,197 of JACXGJ010017630.1, forward strand.
AATCATGTTCAGTAATGAACTTTAACTGACACTGCTTCGCCCCGGTTGGAGGAGTGGTTGGGGGAAGGCTTTAACACTGCTTCGCCCCGGTTGGAGGACGAGTGGTTGGGGGAAGGCTTTGACACTGCTTCGCCTCGGTTGGAGGAGGAGTGGTTGGGGGAAGGCTTTAACACTGCTTCGCCCCGGTTGGAGGACGAGTGGTTGGGGGAAGGCTTTGACACTGCTTCGCCTCGGTTGGAGGAGGAGTGGTTGGGGGAAGGCTTTGACACTGCTTTGCCCCGGTTGGAGGAGGAGTGGTTGGGGAAGGCTTTGACACTGCTTTGCCCCGGTTGGAGGAGCAATGGTTGGGGGAAGGCTTTAACACTGCTTCGCCCCGGTTGGAGGAGGAGTGGTTGGGGGAAGGCTTTAACTCTGCTTCGCCTCGGTTGGAGGAGTGGTTGGGGGAAGGCTTTAACACTGCTTCGCCTCGGTTGGAGGAGGAGTGGTTGGGGGAAGGCTTTGACACTGCTTCGCCCCAGTTGGAGGAGTGGTTGGGGGAAGGCTTTGACACTGCTTCGCCCCGGTTGGAGGAGTGGTTGGGGGAAGGCTTTGGCACTGCTTCGCCCCGGTTGGAGGAGTGGTTGGGGGAAGGCTTTGGCACTGCTTCGCCCCGGTTGGAGGAGGAGTGGTTGGGGAAGGCTTTGACACTGCTTCGCCCCGGTTGGAGGAGGAGTGGTTGGGGGAAGGCTTTGACATATATATATACATCTATTCCCTATAGAAGGTCATATATTCACCTATTACCTGCAGAAGGCCTTATATAGATGGCCTTATATATACATTTCTCCAACAGAAGGCCTTATATATATTTCTCTTAGCCACCCTGTGACTCTTTTCCCTGGTTTAGAATGAATCATTGACAGAAGACACAGATAATGAGCTCCTTCAGTTATACTAAGTACAGTATGTTCAGTGTCTCATATCAAGTGTTTTCATCATTTTTTATATTCACTCAGGGCAGTTTGCTGAACTAATCAGATCCAGTCCGAGGGTTGAACAAGCAGGAAGCTGAACTATTTAACACAGACTCATTCTTCAGTATCTCATTAGCGCCAGGCAGTATCTGGCTCCTATCTAATACATCTTTCTGTCTCTCTTCTTCCTGTTTTTTATCCTTTTACCTTCATATTATTTATTCTTATGTTTCTCCCCCTTTCCACTGTGTGCTGCGCACTCTACTGTCTGCCAATGTGGGATCTTGGCTCATGCTTGGACAGCTTTACTCCAGTGGAAGCAAGGTACCTGGGTTCTTGTCTTTTGTCTCTTTTCTTTTCATCTTCTTCACATTTCAAACCAGTGGTGGTGATGCTCTGATCATTATAATGTGTAATAAGATCACAACAGAAAATCCTAAATAATGAATGCCAGACTATGCCCGCCAGTTATCAAATCCTAAATAATGAATGCCAGACTATGCCCGCCAGTTATCAAATCCTAAATAATGAATGCCAAACTATACCCACCAGTTATCAAATCCTAAATAATGAATGCCAGGCTAAACCCACCAGTTGCCAAATCCTAAATAATGAATGCCTGACTAAACCCACCAGTTACCAAATCCTAAATAATGAATGCCTGACTAAACCCACCAGTTACCAAATCCTAAATAATGAATGCCTGACTATACCCACCAGTTGCCAAATCCTAAAAAATTGATATTACATTTATATAGTAATGCAACTCTAAAAACAGAGCACACTGAGGCAGAATACATGAACACGAATCCTAAAAAAAACCCTGTCTATGTAGGGATGGCAGATTACAGCCAATCACCCTCCCTGCAGAGTGGAGGATGTGCTGCAGCCTGCCCTTGTCCTTGGCAGGGGATGCAGTGTACCAGACGATGATGGACGAGGTCAGGATGGACTCTATGAGGGCAGCGTAGAAAGGCAGCATCGTTGTCTTTGGCAGGTTGAACTTTTTCAGCTGCCGCAGGAAATACATCCTCTGCTGTGCTTTCTTTGTAAGAGAGGTGATGTTCAGCTCCCTCTTGAGGTCCGGGGTGATGGTGGTGTCTAGAAAGCAAAAGGACTCCACAGAGTTGACTGGAGAGCCACCCAGGGCGATGAGAGGGCAGCTGGGCTTCTCCTGAAGTCCAATATCATCTCCTCTGTCTTTAGGACGTTGAGCTCAGAGTTGTTCTGACTGCCCCAGGACACCAGATGGTCAATCTCCCACCTGTAGGCAGACTCGTCTCCAACAGAAATAAGTTTGAAGAAGGTGGTGTGATCCGCAAACTTCAGAAGCTTGATGGGTTGGTGACTAGAGGTGCAGTTGGTGTACAGGGAGAAGAGTAGGGGGGACAGGACACAGCCTTGGGGGGAGCCAGTGCTGATGGTCAGAGGTTCAGACAGGTGCTTCCCCAGCCTCACATGCTGCTTCCTGTTGGACAGGAAAGAGGGATGGAGAAGGAAAGGTGATAGAGAGAGAGAAAGTAGAGAGGGTTGGAGAGAGACAAAGTAGAGAGGTGGAGAGAGACAAAGTAGAGAGGTGGAGAGAGACAAAGTAGAGGGGTGGAGAGAGACAAAGTAGAGAGGGGTGGAGAGAGACAAAGTAGAGAGGTGGAGAGAGACAAAGTAAAGAGGGATAGAGAGAGACAAAGTAGAGGGGTGGAGAGAGACAAAGTAGAGAGGGGTGGAGAGAGACAAAGTAGAGAGGTGGAGAGAGAGAGCGTGAGAGAGACAGCATGTTTCTGATTGTTTGGCCATTGACTCTGGTGCAGCTATCAGCAAACGGATCATCGTGG
>JACXGJ010017631.1:0-11042 GCA_016801105.1 Esox niger
GTATCATACAGGCCAATCCTCCTTTATTATGGTATCATACAGGCCAATCCTCCTTTATTATGGTATCATACAGGCCAATCCTCCTTTATTATGGCATCAAACAGGTCAATCCTCTTTTATTATGGTATCATATTGGCCAGCACCAGTGTGCAGTACAACACTTAGGGAATTATTTTAAGAAATCATAAAGGAATCAAATGTGCTGCTGAGAAAATTGTCTTTGAAGCAAAAAATAAATGATCAAAGATTTTATTAGAACAAAAATATTATTTTCTATTAAAGAGATCAAAGGATTATATTTAATGAAATGATAATCATCCTCATTATGTAAAAACATCCTCCCACATTTGATATTGCAGCTCATATTATTCTGCCTCAGCTAAAACTGATTATCATAAAGGCTCAGTCTCAACTAGCTAAAGTTACAACATTAGTTTATGCGGTCATAAGGAGAGCCGTTGGGATTACTGCAGTGTTGGAGGAGTCAGCAGTCAGCTATCCAGTTGTGGCCCCTCTACAGGCCCTCACTCCATGGATGTGTTGTCATCCGGTGACCAGCATAGCATCATCCGGCCTACAGGCCCTCACTCCATGGATGTGTGAAGTCATCCAGTCACCAGCCCTGAATCATCCAGTCTACAGGCCCTCACTCCATGGATGTGTGAAGTCATCCAGTCACCAGCCCTGAATCATCCAGTCTACAGGCCCTCACTCCATGGATGTGTGAAGTCATCCAGTCACCAGCCCTGAATCATCCAGTCTACAGGCCCTCACTCCATGGATGTGTGAAGTCATCCAGTCACCAGCCCTGAATCATCCGGTCTACAGGCCTTCACTCCATGGATGTGTGAAGTCATCCAATCACCAGCCCTGAATAATTATTTTTAATGACATTACCAGACCTACTCATCAGTCCTGAGCAACAGATTATTATTAATGTTGTTGGTTTTGATTATATATTAATACATTTGATGGATCAGATAGATGAATCTCCTCTTTCAGATTAACTGTATCATCATCCTAACTTCTGAGATACAGTTTGTGACATCATGATTATATAAGGAAAGCAGTTATTTCCATCGTCATTGCATCAGAGAGATATTTGAATTTTGTTACATTCAAGCATTTATGACATATGAGTAAAAGTAAGACTGGAATGAATTCTGCCATTGAGATGTCAGTCTCAAGCCAACTTCTAATACTAAAACTGGAAAGAATAGCAGTTGTTTTATTCTTGGAATAAATGCAGCATATTTTTATCTATACCAGATAAACATATGGAATTGTTAATTTCTGTCACTGGATTTCTTTTCTGCACAGTAAATAAAAAGAGGTGATTCCTTTGTCTCTAAATTTCAATGACCTTAAAAAATATCGCCAAGAGACAAATTCTACTTGTTAAAAGAAATACACACACAAACACTTACAATCTGATTATAATAATGTAATACTCTACAATAGACAACCATATTGACACAGAATTGTCTCTGTAATGAATGTCCCACATTTCCTTTAAACACCAACATTGATTTAACCTAATGAGGCCAAGTAAACTAGGATGCTAGATAAAGATCTAAAACTACATTTTAAATGTTGACCGCAAAGAATCAACACCACAAACATGTTAAACAGATTCCAGTCAGGTGTTTATGATACTGATTTCTCTCATAATCTCTCTCTTTATCTTACAATATCTCTTTCTATTAATTTTTCTGGGTTTCTGTTCATCTCTTGTTCCTCTCTGTTTTTAATCTTGGCAGGTGATAGATGTTGGGCCAGAGGAGAAGGAATAGCGGCATTCTACTGTACTTTATGTAGCAGATACAAGACCATGTAGCTGATGTCCTTGTCTGTTGTCCTCTGGCTCTTAAAATGTGTATAGACAAAGAGCGGATGGATGGAGAGAGATGGGGGCTCCAGAGAGCTGGTCATTGATTTTCAATCTGCTGATAGCAGTGTATCTGTAAACACCCCTGGCTGTGTGGGGGGGTGGAGACTAGAGAGAAGGGGTGGGGGAGAGGTAATCCACAACTCTGAATCCATTATTTTTGAAACTCCATTGATTATGCAAAGGTATTGGGTTGGCAGTGCCAGAAGGTGAGGGGGGAGGCCTCTTTCCTGCTGTCATCAGGAAAATCATGGAAGGCTGCACCTGGTTTGCAACAGAGCTCAGGTAGGTGGTCACTTGATGGGGGGCTGATTATAAACAATACCCTTTGACCCCATCAGCAATTGTTTAAATTCTACCATGAGCTCAATTGGATACTAGAGAGGAGAGGGGAGGAAAGCGAAGGAGGCAAAGGAAGGTCAGCACCAAATGACATTACATTTCCACATTTCCTTTCAGTGTGGTTGAACTGTGTGAGTTATGCCTTCTGTTAGACAACATTAACTACATTACAACCATTCATAGCCCAGTGTCAATTACACTGCACAGACCTGTCAGACCGACCAACAGACCGGGACATACATACAGACAGACCGACCGACAGACCAGGACATACAGACAGACAGTCCGACTGACAGACCTACTGACAGACCGAGACATACAGACAGACAGACAGACAGACAGACCGACCAACTGACTGACATACCAGGACATACAGAAAGGTCAAGAAATATAGACAGACAGACCAACTAACAGAACGGGACATAGAGACTGACAAACCGAGACATACAGACAGACAGACCGATAAACAGGGACATACAGACAGACTGGGACATACAGACAGACAAACAGACATACAGACCGAAAAACTGATCCACAGACATACTGACAGATAGACAGAAAGTCCGAACCCAATCAAGTTAACTGACTTACCTGAATGATAAACAAAGACAAAATCACATCCTGAAGAGAAACGCAACTAAATGACAGCCTTACTGCAGAGAATTACACCAGCCATAACATTATGACCACCTGCCTAATATTGTGTAGGTCCCCCTTTTTCTGCCAAAACAGCCCTGAACCGTCAAGGCATGGACTCCACTAGACCTCTGCCAAACCTCCACCAAACCACCTCTAGACCTCCACTAGACCTCCACTAGACCTCCACCAGACCTCTGACTTCCACTAGACCTCCACTAGACCTCCACTAGACTTCCACTAGACCTCCACTAGACCTCCACCAGACCTCTGACTTCCACTAGACCTCCACTAGACCTCCACTAGACTTCCACTAGACCTCAACCAGACCGCCACCAGACCTCTGACTTCCACTAGACCTCCACTAGACCTCTAATGCGCCCTGACAAGACTTTGTCTCAGGGTTCATTATCCTGCTGAAAGAGGCCAATGTAATCAGGGAAAATCATGACAGCTTGCACATTGTGTGCAACAATGCTCAGGTAGGTGGTACTTGTCAAAGTAACATCCACATGAATGGCAGGACCAAAGGATTCCCTGCAGAACATTGCCCAAATTGGAGATGCTTTGACCCAGTCATCTAGCCATCACAATTTGGCCCTTTCAAAGTCGCTCAGATCCTTATGCTTGCTAATTGTTCCTGCTTCTAACACATCAACATTGAGGACAAAACATTAACTTGCTAACATATCCAACCCACTGGCAGATGTAAATGAGATAATCACAGTTTTATTCACTTCACCTGTCAGTGGTCTTACTACTATGGCTGATTTATGTATATACAGTGGATATAAAAGGTCTACACACCCCTGTTAAAATGTCAGGTGTTGGTGATGTAAAAAGGAGACAAAGAAAAAGAACATTTTCCCCCTTGAATGTGACCTATAACGTGAAAAATAACCTGGTTGCATAAGTGGGCACAGCTTTAAACTAATACTGTGTTGAAGCACCTTTTGATTTTATTACAGCACTCAGTCTTTTGGCGTAGGAGTCTATTAGCATTGCACATCTTGACGTGGCAATTTTTGCCCTCTCTTCTTCGCAAAAGTGCTCCAAATTCATCAGATTGCAAGGACATCTCCAGTGCACAGACATCTTCAGATCACCCCACAGATTCAGGTCTGGGCTCTGGCATTCCATTGAAGCCATGCTTTTGTGGATTTGGATCTGTGCTTTGGGTCGTTGTAGTGGTGAAAGGTAAACTTCATCTTCAGCCTTCCAACGGATGACTGAAGGTTTTGTACCGATATTGCCTGGTATTTGGAACTGTTCATAATTCCCTCCACCCTAACTAAAGTCACAGTTCCATCTGAAGAAAAACAGCCCCAAAGCATAATGCTGCCACAACCATGCTTCACTGTGGGTATGGTGTTCTTTGGGTGATGTGCAGTGTTGTTTTTTACACCAAACATACCTTTTGGAATTATGGCTAAAAAGTCCATCCTTGGTTTCATAAGATCATGTGCTTTTGGAAGACTTGACGTTTGTTTTTTGCCAACTTCAGCTTGAATGTAATGTAAGCTTCCGTCTTGGCAACCTACCTCATTGCCCATTCATATGAAGAATACGGGAGACTGTTGTCACATGTAGCACACAACCAGTACCTGCCAGAAACTCCTGTAGCTCCTTTGCTGTAGCCCTCTTAGAAGCCTCCCTGACCAGGTTTCTTCTCGTATTTTTATCAATTTTGGAGGGACGTCCAGTTCATGGTAATGTTTCTGTTGTGCCATATTTTCGCAACTTGATGATGACTGTCTTTACTGTGTTCTATGGTATATCTAATGCTTGGAAATAATTTTGTACCCTTTCCCTGACGGATACCTTTCGACAACGAGATCCCTCTGATGCTTGGGAGGTTCTCTGTGGACCATGCAACTAAGAAAGTCAGGAAAATCCTACCAAAGTTCAGGAACAGCTGTACTTTATTTGTGATTAATCAGAGTCACGTTAAATGATGGCAGGTGTATAATGACTTCTATTTAACATGAGTTTGAATGTGGTTGGTTAATTCTGAACACAGCCACATCCCCAGCCATTCACACTTATGCAAGGTTATTGGTAATCCGTGCATGTGAGCCACATAAATTGATAATTTCCTGGCATTTTAACAGGATGTGTAGACTTTATATCCACTGTACATACATAACCTGCGCATCATTTCCAACAAGCTGTTCACATTTGCAATCTGATGTTAAATCCAACACAGGAACTTCACAGAACACACTGCCTCTGCAGTGCAATGATGCAAGGAGAGAGCATTCCATTGGAAACAAGTATAGGCTACTAAATAAAAGTAGGTGGTTCAAATCCCCGACCGACCAATGTGAAATCTAAGAATGTATCCAGAATCAAGGTGCAGAAAGATATTTTCACTTGTTTGTCACTCATTTTAAATGAGACAATTTCTCAAATTTCTCAAAGGGAACCATCACCTTATCGTGGTGGAGAGGTTTGTGTGTTCCTATGAACCTGAGGGCTGTGTTGTCTGGAGCCTAGAGCTCCTGGTAGGGTTGCCCATGGCAAAGTGGTCTCAGGGGAGGAGCCAGACCCATAATGGTTCAAACAAAACCCTATTTTAAAACGAGGAAGAGGAGGAGTGACCCTGCCCGGAGGAAGCCCTGGACCCCCGTCTGGAGCCAGGCCCAGAGGGAGGGCTCTCCGGCGAGCGCCTGGTGGCCAGGTTTGCCACGGAGTCTGGTCGGACATAGCCCGAATTATAGAGGTATCACACTACTCAGCCTACCTGGGAAAGTCTACATAAAGGTGTTGGAAAGGAGGGTTCGGCAGATAGTAGAACCTCAGATTGAGGAGGAACAATGCGGATTACGTCCTGGTCGAGGAACAACCGACCAGCTCTTTACTCTTGCAAGGATCCTGGAGGGAGCCTGGGAATATGTCCGGTCTACATGTGGTTTGTGGATCTGGAGAAGGCGTATGACCGGGTCCGCCGGGAGATACTGTGGGAGGTGCTGCGGGAGTAAGGGGTGAGGAGGTCCCTTCTTAGGGCTCTCAATTCCCTGTACATCCAAAGTGAGAGCTGTGTTTGGGTTCTCAGTAGTAAGTCAGACTTCTTCCAGGTGGGGGTTGGCCTCCACCAGGGCTAAGCTTTGTCACTAATCCTGTTTGTAACATTTATGGACAGGATATCGATGCATAGTCGGGGTGGGGAGGGGTTACAGTTCAGTGGGCTGGGGATCTCATCGCTGCTTTTTGCAGATGATGTGGTCCTGATGGCATCATCGGTCTGTGACCTCCAGCACTCCAGCACTGGACCAGTTCGCTGCCGAGTGTGAAGCGGTTGGTATGAGGATTAACACTTCAAAATCTGAAGTCATGGTTCTTAGCAGGAAACCGATAGAGTTCTTCACTCGCATTACCGCACCGTTGTGACGAAAGAGAGCTGAGCTAGAAAGCAAAGCTCTTGATATACCGGAGAGTTTTCATTCCTACCCTCACCTATGGTCATGAAGGCTGGGTCATGACCGAATGAACAAGATCAAGGGGACAAGCGGCTGAAATTAGTTCTCAGAAGGGTGGCTGGCAGGCACCCCCCTTAGAGATAGGGTGAGAAGCTCAGTCATCCGTCAGGATAGTAGAGCCGCTGCTCCTTTGCATCGAAAGGAGCCAGTTGAGGTGGTTCAGGCATCTGGTAAGGATGCCCCCAGGACGTCTCCCTAGGGAGGTGTTCCAGGCACGTCCAGCTGGGAGGAGACCTCGGGGTAGGCCCAGGATTAGGTGCAGAGATTATATTTCGACACTGCCCTGGAAACGCCTCGGGATCCCCCAGTCAGAGCTGGCAAATGTAGCTCGGGTAAGGGAAGTTTGGGGTCCCCTGCTGGAGCTGCTGCCCCCGTGACCCGACAATGGATAAACTGATGAAGATGATGATAATACAGAAAATACTTTTGAATTAAATAGAACAAGAACACAAAAATATATAAAAAGCAGTGCTGTCACACAATTAAAATAATAAATTCATATATTCCTCTGAAGGTTAATACCCATTAATATACATTTTACAATTTCAAATATTGTTCTTAATAAACACTTTTCTGCTTAAGAATCTGTGCTTTGTGTTAAAGATATGTTGTGTTTTGTTGAAAACTATGGACAGTGCTTGACTTGTTGAGTTACAGAAATGCAAGTTGACACAGCCCTTAAATTTCTGTCCATTATTTACCACAATAACTGGCTGCATCTATATGTAGCCCATGAAAATCTAAACAGATGGTAGCTGGTCTATGATTCCATAGTTCTACCATCTTATATTATTCTCATGATTAATGTACCAAGGACATAGGCACCATTAGGCTACTGTATCAATCACACGCATGAACTTTGACATCCTTATTAAAAGGCTATATGATAAAATACATCATTTATTTTAGCATTTTGCTACAATCCGTGGGCCGGTGGCCCTCTCCCCGGTGCAACATGAAAAGCTGAGATAAAATAGCTTTTCTCAACCCTGGTCACCGACCCAACAGGCCCAACAGACCCAACAGACCCAACAGACCCAACAGTCCCAACAGACCCAACAGACCCAACAGACCCAACAGACCCAACAGACCCAACAGTCCCAACAGACCCAACAGGCCCAACAGGCCCAACAGACCCAACAGTCCCAACAGACCCAACAGACCCAACAGACCCAACAGTCCCAACAGGCCCAACAGGCCCAACAGACCCAACAGACCCAACAGACCCAACAGTCCCAACAGACCCAACAGACCCAACAGTCCCAACAGACCCAACACACCCAACAGGCCCAACAGGCCCAACAGGCTCAACAGGCTCAACAGTCCCAACAGTCCCAACAGACCCAACAGACCCAACAGACCCAACAGGCCCAACAGGCCCAACAGGCTCAACAGGCTCAACAGGCCCAACAGGCCCAACAGGCCCAACAGGCCCAACAGGCTCAACAGGCTCAACAGGCCCAACAGGCCCAACAGGAAGGGTCCCAATTCTCTCGATTAGGCAACTCACTCCCACATTGCACACACCCATTTAAGCAAGCAGTAGCCCAGTGATCTGATGAAATCGTGATTCAGCAGCTGCCACTTACATGAAATTCCATTTACTCTTCAATATATGCCCATAGATCTAAGAGCTAAAGTGAATATTGGGTAAAAATCAAAGCCAGCTGTCCAAACAGTCTGAATAAGCAACATGTAAAAACCTCTAACATCATCAACATCTCATTGCCAGGAGTTTCCCGTGCACATACCTTCACTTGTTTGAAAAGGCCTACCATTCATTTTTCAGTAACCATGATTTGGTTAAAAAAAGATAGATGAAGAGTAAATAAAATAAAACAATAATTCAGGAGATAGCAGTCCTCTGTCCTTCCCTGCCTCCAGCCAGTGTTTCTGTCAGGGTATGCTTCCAAGAAAATATGATCCTGGATGGGTAGAATGCATCCACAGCAGGGGTCCATCTGTTCTGGGACTGCGGAAGGAAAAAAAGATATTCTCCAATGACAAAACATTATGTGTGATGACCTGAAACACCAGTTCTGATACCCCAGCTCTCTGTCTTGAAACCCCACCTGCTCTGCCCACGAGTTCTTCTCTCTCCACTAGTGTTGCTCTCTCCATGAATGCTGCTCTGTCCACCAGTGCTGCTCTGTCCACCAGTGCTGCTCCGTCCACCAGTGCTGCTCCGTCCACCAGTGCTGCTCCGTCCACCAGTGCTGCTCCGTCCACCAGTGCTGCTCCGTCCACCAGTGCTGCTCCGTCCACTAGTGCTGCTCCGTCCACCAGTGCTGCTCCGTCCACTAGTGCTATTCCGTCCACTAGTGCTGCTCCGTCCACTAGTGCTATTCCGTCCACTAGTGCTGCTCCGTCCACTAGTGCTATTCCTCCAACTAGTGCTATTCCTCCAACTAGTGCTATTCCGTCCACTAGTGCTATTCCGCCCCACACAAAAAAATTGTCCAAACACTCTCTTGAAACCCACTGGTAACAAGGCAATGGTGGTTCTTTTCCCCAGTGAGTCAGAGTCCATCTGCTGTTAGAATCAGGCCAACAGGCGTATTTACAAACAGAACAGCCTGTTTGTGCTACATAGTCTAATGAGATTGTTTGGCTCTGCTTCACTAAGCCAGACACAGTAATACTGAAATAATGGCTAGTGCCACACTTCTGGACAGCACAGGCCCAGTCAGACCAGACATGGTACCACCAAACAACCAGTCTCTTCTGGACAGCACAGGCCCAGTCAGACCAGACGTAGTAACACCAAACAACCCGTCTCTTCTGGACAGCACAGGCCCAGTCAGACCAGACATGGTAACACCAAACAACCCGTCTCTTCTGGACAGCACAGGCCCAGTCAGACCAGACATGGTAACACCAAACAACCCGTCTCTTCTGGACAGCACAGGCCCAGTCAGACCAGACATGGAACCACCAAACAAACTGTCTCTTCTGGACAGCAAAGCCACAAGCCAGCGTTTTACGCATTCTTCACAGTTAGGACAGGTGTTCGCAACACGCTAGGGTGGGTAGTTTCTCATGACTGACTGGAAAAAAATATTCTGTCCACTCAAGTAGCTCTTGGTGATGTCAACCAAAATCAACATTACCCAGACACCAGATAGACTTCTGCTTCTGTTAGTCCTAAGCAACAAGGTAGAAGAGAAATAGACAAATATTTGGGGAAGGTGACCAAGTGATTACAACATCTGACCAAGTAACCAAAAGGTTGCTAGATCAAGTCCCACCGGCCTTCGGGCTTAATGTGTCAATAAGGTGAATAATGGTAACCAAGTACTATGGCGCAACTTCATGACTTAAGCATCATCACTTGGTGCTTATTTTTAGTCTGTTTTTTAAGACAATAGAGTAAGCAGGATTGTCTGACGTATGCCTTTAACAAACCTCTTCTGGTGAAGAAAACTATGAGGGAAATCTCAGCAGGGCTGATGAGTAAAATCCAATGCATTCATGTCTTCTTGGTTGTAAAGTGCAGCATCCAGCTTGACCCTGCATTTATGTTTCTCAGCTAGCAAAGTTTGGTTAAACTTAAGTGAATTATGCTTTTTGCCTCAGAAGTCAAAAAGACACTGACTGGCCCAAGGGGGTAGAGCATTACCTGTTGGTAAGCATTTTTAATAGTACATTTACTTTCCACTCATTTTCAGTATTTGTCTCAAATTTTTACTCCCTCCCATGAATTTGAAGAGTTGTAGGATGTAGAAAGACCAGGGTGACTCACCAAGCAAATAGTGTGACATGACCACGTAACCAGTTTGACCAAAGGGAGCAGCAAATTTGATTGGAATCCTTCACTGTCCACCTTCAAATGTGTTAAATTCCAGTTATGTGCTCCATACTCCAAACAATAGCATATCCATGAGAAAGGGTGTGGCTATGCTACCAAACAGCTCTACCCATAAGACATTGCAGCTGCTTACCCATAAGCTTCAGCCTCAGGCTGTCAAACAGTGGGGTAGGAGGAGGAAGAAAATAGCTTCAAATGATTTGTCCCCAATAGAAAAGGCAGCTAATTAATAATTCAATTACTTTTAGCGCTGTCCCCATGAAGAAAACAGCATCTGGCATTTAGTCACACATATACAATACATACCCTGGCACTAATCAGGATAATGCAACACATAACCTGGTGCTCTGGCTAAACAGGACAACAAGACGCATACCCTGGCACTAACTCTAAATGGGATAACTTGACGCCCTGGCCTAGTGATGACCATTTGAGGCTTCTTTACCATTTCTCTAGCAGCAGGATATTATGCTAGCAGCGCAAACTCAGGTTTTCTTTTTCAAAATAAAAGCCATAATTGAAATATGAGACAATATAGTTAACAATCTAGTCTGTCATTTTATGTTTCATGTCCCTTCCAATGTTGTTCTTGTCCTTTCTTTCTTACAGACTAGATTAACTATACTGCTTTGTGAATTTCAATGATGGTGTTTGTGATGAAGAAAATCTAAGTGCTGCCTGTATAATATCCTGCCGCTAAAATAAGGCTAATAATGCCTCGTTTGGCTATTATTACCCTGGCAGTAATGTTAAATGGGACAGCATGACGCATACCCTGGTGCTAACACAGAACAGGAGCACATGACACATACCTGGCAAGATCGCTAAATAGGACCACGCAACACATACCCTGGTGCTAAACAGGACCACGCAACACATACCCTGGTGC
>JACXGJ010017632.1:0-10979 GCA_016801105.1 Esox niger
GAAAATACGCCAAATCTGTGGGATTTCCAAATCTGTCATAAAACATTCCAATGTCATTGTTTGTGATGTAAATAGCCAGCCAGTGCTCCCCGGGGTGATTGCTCGGGTGTGTATTAACAATCATCATTGATACAAATTCTCGGACAGGTCCACTAAGAAGTTGGTCGCATGCCAGCACACCATTGAAATTGGTTCAACACACCGGTCAACTCTGCGCTATTCATTTCCATACCGTTTTTCTGATAGTAGTCAACCATGACTTGTCGCCGGTTCACACTTCGGTAATGCAATAAAAATGGAATAAACAACCAAATTAATTGTGCGGGGCAGTGGTTGCCTGAACCTCATCTCAATTCGTACATTCCCTGACTTGATCAAGGGTAGGTGCTGTGCTGACCGCATTCCTCATCCTTGAATGCATAAAGGGCATGTAAGTAGTCAGACCTGTCAAATGTGACCCCCCCTGCCGATAAACTAAATATCTTTATACACACTCTTTTAATTGGGTACTTGGCAGTGCTTGAGAGTAGCGCTGGACTGTGTCCAAGGTTCACAGCTAGTGAAACTGTCACTTTCTTGACAAATAGTGATGCAGATAATATATGCAAACGATAACGCACATTTCCGGCCCCCTTAAGACAGAACTCGTCTTTACCGCGGACCATCCTAACCTTTATGTTAACGCCGTTTAACATGAATTTCTCTGGAAAGAAGATATTTCTATGAACAGGGCCGACCATTTCAAATGTTGTACAATCTGTTGATTAGGCCACCCTTTTCGCAAGTCCATCGTTTTCACCTGCAGTGTCCGTAACATTTACAGTTTTGGCAAATTCCTTTGTTTTTGTTGGTCACTGAAGACATTTGGGTTTATGATCAAAAGATGAGGATGAGAGAAGAGCTCAGAATTTCATCTTTAATTTCCTGATATTCACATCTAAATGCGTTAAACAACTTAAGAAATCACCATTTGTATTAGACCACAGCATTTTAAGTTGAGCAAAAGAAAAGAAACAAGTCATCTTAAAATAAATAACATTTAATATTTGGTGGCATAACCCTTGCTTGCAGTAACTGCCTCAAGTCTGCAACCCATTGACATCACCAAACTGTTACATTCTTCATATGTGATGCTATTCCAGGCTTTTGCCGCAGCTTCTTTCAGTTCTTGTTTGTTTTGGGGTGTTTCCCCCTTAAGTCTCCTCAATAAATATTAACGAGCCTGTTCCAGAAGCAGCCATGCATTCCCAAAGCATGACATCACCTCCACCATGCTTCACAGATGAGCTTGTATGCTTCAGATCATAAGCAGTTCCTTTCTTTCTCCACACTTTGGCTGAGATTAATCTTGCTCTCATCAGTCCATAAGATGGTGTTTCAGAACTTTTGCGGTTCATCTCTGTACTTCTTTGCACTTTCAATCTCGCCTTTGATTCTTACTGCTGATGAATAGTTTGCAGCTTGTGGTGTGACCTCTTTATTTCTGCTCTCTGAGTCTTCTTCGAACAGTGGATTATGATACCTCCACCCCTGCATTGTGGAGGTCGTTGGTGATGTCACTTACTGACGTTTTGGGGGTTTTCTTCACAGCTCTCATAATATTTCTGTCATCAATTACTGTTGTTTTCCTTGGCCAACCTGTTCAACGTCTGTTGCTCAGTACACCAGTAGTTTCTTTCTTTTTCAGGACATTCCAAATTGTTGTTCTTGCTATGCCCAATGTTTGTCCAATGGCTCTGGTTGATTTTCCTTCTTTTCTCAGCTTGACAATGGCTTGCTTTTCTCCCATAGACAGCTCTCTGGTCTTCATGTTGGTTTATCCACTTTAACAAGAAATGCAGTCTTCTGTGGTTCAAACCAAGGATGGAAACTTAAACTGGTCATGAAGAGCTATTTAATGTTTGAACAATCAACCTAAAAGGCAACACTTTCGCACCAAGAAACATCAGTCAGTCACATGTTCCAATACTTTTGCTCACTTGAATAATTAGTGGGTTCAAACAAAGGGTGGTATATCCTGAGTTTAACACATCTAGATGGGAATACCAGGAAATGAAAGCTGAAATTATGAACTCTTGTCTTATACTCATCTTTCGATCTTAAACTCAAATGTCTACATTGAACCACAAAAACAGGAATTTGCCTTACCATTCCAATACTTTTGGAGGGGACTGTAATAGAAGACAACCTGAAGTTTCTTTGAGATTAAGTTAGATTAAATTGAGTTTGT
Organism: Esox niger; assembly: GCA_016801105.1. NCBI lineage: Eukaryota > Metazoa > Chordata > Actinopteri > Esociformes > Esocidae > Esox > Esox niger. The sequence continues at coordinate 2,231 of JACXGJ010017632.1, forward strand.
AATATCGGGTCTGTAACATCATGGACAATCAAATGCTGCAATAAATAATTGAATTACTCTCTCCCTTGACGACCAGGTATATGATGATTATTTCAAACACTATACGAAACAGATGATTTCTAACAAGGTTAAGGTTTTGGTTGACATGCCTAATAACCCCAGAAGTGAAACGCTTCATTAAGAACCAATGATGTCTGCTATTTTGGACTCTTTGTGCAGTGAACATTTTATGAAACCTATAAAAATTTACTTAAAATCAACAATATTTTGGATTGACCTGAAAATACAGACCATGTATACCTAACACACAGACACCAGACCTGATTCCTCCACAGGGTGCAACAAGCCACGCCATCATTAATTTTTTCACAATGACACTATTTCCACCCCGATTGACCTACAGTGGGGCTTCTTTGTTTGCATGCCTCATTCCCAGGAGGTGCAACACTATCAAGAACTAACCATGTCCACCATCTTGGATATTTTGTTCAGTGAATTTTTTATGAAACTTTTTTTATGAAAAAATATACCTAATATCAACAATAACTCTGATTGACCTGGCAATCGGCATACCTGTGTCATACATGTGTCATACATGTCTCTCTATAGCATGGTAAAGGCTGAGATATTTTACAAGATGGTGGACAAAATGTCTGATCTGTGCAAAACTTATGGATGCATCCAGTTAATGTGTACATTACCTTATGGTGCAATGTACAGTATATACAGATCACTTATACCTACCACACAGACACCGGACCAGAGACCTCAACAAGGGGTACAAAATTGCCTTAAGAACCTATCATGTCAACTGTCTTGGATTCTTCTGTACACTGGAAATGTCATGATATAAATGTCTCCCTATTAGGTGTTAAACGCTAAGAGATAAAATAGAAGATGGTGGACAATATACTTGACCAACGTAAAAAGTATGGATGCATACATTTCACTCGTGAATATAATTTCGGCACACTGAAAATATTTGCCATGTATACCTAACACACAGACACCTGACCCTATTCCTCCACATGGGGTGCCACTGGCCACACCTTCGTGGATGTCTTGCACAGTGATGACATTTCCATGCCAGTTGACCTAGAATACTGATTCTTCGTGGACATACCTTATTCCCCAGGAAGTACAAAATTGCATCAAGAACCTTGTCATGTCCACCATCTTGGATTTTTTCAATCGCTCAAAGATAAATAATACAAGATGGCATACAATATGGCTGACCAGTGTAAAACATTCATTAAAGTGTTTACAATGGGATTATTTCTGCTGCCATTTAATTACAATGTTGTTATGGTTTTTATTTACCTTTATTTTGAATGGGAAATTTCAATCCTTCAATCATCTTTGTTTCATAAAACATAAAATAAATTCTGGCACTTCATTATATTTTGTGCAAAGATTTCTGTCACAGGTGCAGGTGGGGATCCAAACGCGGACAGGGAGCAGGAGGGAAAAGGGCAGGTAGAGTGTACAGGGACGGGAGGTAAGGCGTCTGACGAATCGGCGGCGAAGGGGCAGACGAGCGATAGGCAGAGTAGTCAGGGATGGGCAGAGAGTCGGTACACGGGCTGGCGGCAGAAGTACAGTCGGGGAACTAGCAGAGTGGTCAGGGACAGGCGAGAGGTCAAAACACCGGCAGACTACTGAAGTACAGGCAAGGGTCAGGCAGAATGGTCAGGAACGGGCGAAGGCTCGGAGCACGGATAGGCAGGTCGAGAAACTAGAGAACGCGAGATGTGGCATGTAAACATGAACCATTGATCTGGCAGGGGTGACGTGGCAGGGAGCTGTACTTGAATGCTTGGTGATGAGGTGACTGGGGACAGGTGTGTGATTTGGTGATTGGTGACAGGTGTGATTAGGTGCGCACTGAAACTCTGGAGCGCGGGCACCCTCTGCTGCGCGCTTGCGGTGGCGGGGACGTGACAGATTTCAATATATGCGACAGTCATATCTAAGTTCCACAGTGGGATCTCTGCTGTTTTTGCAGCTCTGAAAAGTTTTATGCAGAATGAAATCTAATGCTTTCCCACCCCATTTTCCCTGTCACAGAAAAGAGCAGTCAGTTGATGACAGGTAAGGTTGACCCTGGTGTTGAAAATATGCAGTCCTGGGTAGATAATTGTAGAGCAGCAGGTCACGTTTGATGGAAAAACAATTAGCATGTGTCTCAGGCCACAATGTCAGAATCCCAATGGTGTCAGAATCAAAGTCTAACATAATGGGAATGTGTTTTTATCATATTTGTTATGACTTACATACAAAAGTAAATGAAACACATTTTATTATTACACTGAATAAAAACATATACAGTAATTAAAATAAAACTAATTATATATTAAATGCAAATTTTATATTATCATCACTGTCTAATGAAAACCTCCACAACAGTCAATTTTCCTGGAAAATGTACAAATGAGCAGATTTTCTCAACTAATCTAGGGCCAATAATTTATCTAACCCTAACCTAACCCTAACAACCTTTTTATGACATACATTGCTTCTGCGGAAACATGTTGATGACGGCAACTGATAAATTTTCAGATAATTAAAACAGGCACATAAATGGCTGTAGCCTTCCAGGCTAGAGAATTCCATTCCCGCATAGAATGTTCAGTATATTTCCCCGGACTACAAATGATTTGGATTGATGTGCTAATTGTTTTTTCCCATTTGGCTAATATGGTAACAAGAAACATTATTTCAACTAAATATCTAGCTATAAATATATATAAAGATATTTATATATATTTTTTTAAAACCATACTTTATTAGAGAGTGGTCAGTACCCAGGCAGCGGACAGGTAGGCTGTGAAAAGCAGGAGAGATTACGGATTTACAGTTGTCCAGCAGCATATGTTAGACTGGTAATATGTCATCCAGAGTAGGCTCTCATCTCCATGCCCTTTTTTGGGGGGAAAACAAACCCGCATCCCGTGTAGACTTCAACAGCATAAACAAGACAAACCAGGCAGCTTAAATTAATGACGCCTAATATGCCGAAGAGTTGCTGCGTAGTTGGTTGCACCAACAATAAAATAAAAAAACCTGATCTGAAATTTGTTCCCTTGCCATGTCCTAAAAAATATCCTGGTAGAAGGGCTTTATGGGTACAAGCCATATGAAGGGAAGACAATGCCAGGAAGCTGCATATTCACACACCTTTGTTTGTGGAAAACACAACAGTTAAGAGCTCACCTAGGTAACGCTGTGTCTGATTAACACTTACAGTTGTGTTCATAAGCTCCTTTTTAAATCATAATGTTAACAAAAAACACCTAAATGGCCCTGGGCAAAAGTTTACATACCTTTTAATGTTTGGCCTTGTTTACAGACTCGTTCTATTTTGTGAAGCTTTGCCCATAACGGCTTCGCTCCTATTAGTTTTCCCAAATAGGAAGTCACTGAAAATTGTAATATGCAAATCACCTTGCTCATGGCCATCTGCCCCTTGGCTATAAGAAAAGGTCTCACCCCACTCAGTCTTCCTTTATTCTTCACGAAAAAATATAAAGTATGCAATCGGTGATTACTACAGAGCCAAGGATGGCTTCACCACCTTCAACCGCGGGAGCAGTTTCTACTATCCCAGCGCCGCCCCGGCTGCCAACTTCACTGACACTGTGCCGGTCTAGTGAGCTAGACATGCTTTGCTGTGCGTGTTTGGGACCAATGCATGCTCGTGACGGTGCTATAGAGGAGCCGGTGCGCTGTCCTCCCTTTACAGGTGGAATTGGACAGGCTGGCGTACTTTGCTGAGGAGGTTCCTCTCTCAATGTTCTTTCTCTCCTAACCGAGGAGGACTCCTTTGTGGAGTCAGAGAGGGATGTGACCGGCCCAGCTACGGCTCTTCCCATCGCCAGAATTGTTCTCCTCCGTTTGGCCGAACGGGCGCGGAGTTGTTCAACCTCGATCCTCCTGATGGAGGGTCGCACCTCGCTATCTCCTGCAGTGGTGAGTGAGGTGGCGAGGGTTTCGGCAGCCATCCTCAAGCTCACACAGGCCAACTCACTCTCGGCTGGCCGGGAGATGGCTAGGTCAGTGGTGCAGGTCAGGCACCTGTGGCTGGCGCTTACGTCCCTGGGGAAGGAACATTGCCCCCTGAGGTCTTCTCTTTCTATACGCCAGCAGAACGAGGGCGGTCGGAAGTCCCTCTGTTCAAGAGGCAGAGAAATTGAACAGGTGTTCCTAATAATACTTTTGGTGAATGTATATCGGCTTGTAACCAACCTTTCAGAGAGAAGAGACTGAGTGAGATGAGATTGAGGTTGTGTAAGGTAGACGAGGTCCGTAGCCTCATGTACAAGACTATCCAATGCTGCAATAAACAAATGATCTACTCTCCCCCTTGACAACCGGGTACGCAAGTTATTATTACAACTACTATACAAAACAGCTGATTTCTAACATTATTAAGAGATCCCCAAATTTCCATTTTCTAATTAGTGATTGAACAGTACTGACTGGCATTTTGCAAGGGTTCTTTTTATATCCTTTTCCATCTTTATAAAGTTCTATTACCTTGTTACCCAGGTCTTTTGAGGGTTATTTTCTTCTCCCCATGGCTCAGTATCTAGCCTGCTCAGTGCTAAAAACGTATTGACTATTTTGGTAACCGCATTGACATTAATCACAAATGTCGGAATCCATCCACAAGCACTTAGCTGTTGGATGTCCTAGCCCCCACTGCTTCTCCTGGAAAATATGCACTCACACGTTTTTTTCTCCAATATGCCAGATCGAAAACGCTGCAATGTAGGCTACTATTATTATTATAACTGATGAATGAAAGAGATAGGCTTTATACGAGTATGGGTTTGTCAGATTTTACAGGTGTTGAGGACCGTTACGACACGCTCTTCTGCTGCATTGTGGGACTGTTGATGTGCTGTACGCTGCTTGCAGTTACTTTCCCGAAGCTAAGTACCATTATTATGCCTTTCCACAGCAATTGTTGTAGCTACTTCACGAAGGAGTACTGTCGTCTTCAGTTAAAGATAGCAGAGTTAGAGGCTTCAGACGCAAATGTCAGGCAAGGATTATGTTAGTGTAGAAATGGGAAAACCTGCGTCTGTGCCACCAGGAAGAAACAATCGTGTTGTTAGCCCCCTGGCACAGCTCCCGCAGCCGGACAAGAACTTTCTCTTGGTCACTGGGAAGAAATGCCATCGACCAGCTAAACCTGAGTCGCTGCTAGAGCCGACTGAGATTTTCAACAGGTTTTCCCCACTGGAGTCGGAGTCAAGACCCGAGCCGTCTTGGGAGCGGAATGATCGACAGGCATTTTCTACCGGTGGCCCGGAAAAAGTGAAAACTTTAGTCATCGGCGATTCCATTACCCGCAGTATTAGACTAAATAGTCAGCCAGCGATCATACACTGTTTACCGGGGGGGCAGAGCCACCGACGTAGCCGAAAATCTGGGGTTGGTGCTAGCGAAATCTAAAACTGGCAAGTATAGAGAGTACAGAGTTATTATTATTCACGTTGGCACCAAAGACGTTAGGAGGAAACAGTCAGCTGTTACAAAGCAGAACATAGCATCAGCGTGTAAACTAGCTAGAAAGATGTGTCGGCATTGAGTAATTGTCTCTGGCCCCCTCCCAGCTAGGTTTAGGGACGAGCTATACAAATTTGGACTCTTAATATGTTAACCCGGTATAGCCAGAAGAGGACTGGTCACCCCTCGGAGCCTGGTTGCTGTTGAAGCCAAACCTGCTTCACCCGAATAAGTTGATGAGATGAAGTCAATAAGGAAGACAACAATATTATAATCAATAATCAACCAATTTTATTGATTACACAAACAGATATATCTGGAGACAAGCTTACCAACAAGTCTAAAGTTACTTCCCCTCCGTGCGGTTTTTATATCCTTTTTAGTTCCCGCCCCATCCCTAATCCACCCCATGCATATATATTCTTTCTTACTCGCTAGGGCGTGAGTACTCAAATTCCTAATTGTCTTGCCTCGGCTCATAAGGCGCGGATCTCGGGTCAGCCCACCTAACCAATAACATGTGTTTTCCTGTTACTGCAGCACTTGTGGTACATGACTCCCCCGCCCCAGCCTGTTGAGCCTTAATTTCTATTCGGCACCTTCTTCCAACTTCCTCCTCAATTTCTACATCAACCTTAACATATCACATTAACATTATTAACATATCACATTAGCTTTTATCACATTAATATTATTAACATATCACATTCACCTTTATCACATTATCATTCTTAACATTCCTCTAGGTTTCGTCCTACATTTCAGCTCTCTTAGGGAGTTTTTTCTAGCCACTGAAGTTCATCACTATTGTTGTTTGCTACCTGGGGTTTAAGGCCGGGTGTTTTGTGAAAGCACTTTATGACAACTGCTGATGTAAAAAGGGCTTCAGAAAATAAATGTGATTGATTGATTGATTGATTGACAATTCAACTTTTAACATAAACCAAACTTTAAAATGTGGTTATCCAAAAAAAACGGCTCATGCAAACCTCCTAAAATGTTGTGTTGTTTCCAAATGTTGACACAAATAAGATACATTAGTTTGTGGTGGAAATACACATTAAAACGATTTCATAACAGCTGATACAAAGAATAAAATATATTGTAAATTATCATTTGTTCTCAGTTAATGCTCCAAAACATCATGCTATGATCGTGTTGCAGCATATTCTTTCCCATACCATGTGTTTTTTACTCTTACTTACCATGTAAGTCCATCTTAAACTAGTTATTATATGGTAATAACAACAGTTACAGTGTAAGTACTAAGAAAGAAGGCTGTAATTTGAAGCGGTGTCTGTTCCCATGTAGTTACAATGTAGTTATCAAGTAAGCAAGTTTATTTATATAGCACAATTCATACATTGAATTGCTTCTATGTGCTTTACAGTGAAAATAAAAATAATGCAATAGATTTAAAACAGTCAGTTCCATCATCAGTAGATGGTTACATTTACACAGACTTTATTCCTCTGATAGCACCAAAACATGCATTACAATTGATAAAATATAGCAAAATATACATTTAATAACAAAATAAATCAAGACAAAAATATAAAATACTGCATAATAATAAAACATAGAATTAGAAAATAGAAATATGTTGAAAGGAAAGTGGGCTGTAATTTGAAGCGGTGTCTGTTACCATCTAGATATACACATATATATACACAGTTACACCAAACACGCAAGTACGTTTGGTGCAGTCAAATGAGTCTGATTCACAGTAGTTAAAAATGAAACACCAACTAATTAATGACTATTTAAAATGCGGGGGTTTGTTAAAAATAAAATAAACCTAAGAAGGAAACTAATCAAAACAAAATGTTGATGTCTGCACCATTTGGACAGAGATAACTACATTTTATTAAAACAAATAAAAACAATCAAATTATATTTACAAACAACTACTGTACAACCACTGTTATCTGAACCTTCTGATTTTATATACCTTATATTTATTTTAAATGGTAAGCAATTTGGAGTTCATCTGTATATCTAAAAGCCTGTTTTGCAGGTCCAGTGTGCTGTCCTTGCATTCCAATTCTGTTTATCCACACAGCCTCTATCAGGCCTGTTATAGAGGGGGAATCCCAAAGTCTTCCCTCTCGAATGAGATCTCACCCTGTATAGAGCATTTTCGTAAAAAGTGTTTAGTATAGAATTACTGGACTGTGAGCATTACATTTTTGCCAGACCAAGTAAGTGAGTGAGTGACTGATTTTACCCCTTGTTAAATAGTGTAATAGTTAGAGAAGCAGATATGCAAACTGTCAATTTCCGACCACATGAGATCCATGAAAAACATTATGCAACCAGAAGTGGAGAGCCAACTTTATTCAGCATGGGGCAACGAAATTAACCTTCCATAGTTCTTACCTTTTTCTTTCCAATGAATGCAAAGTGAACACTGTATTTTATGCCACATGGGAGGTGGACACCTGAGAGGCAGTCAATTCCCCATTCCACCTTGTAATAATTAATGATTACATGTTGATAAAACTATAAAAATAAAAGTACAATCCAATTCCTAATTAACTAAAAAGGTCAAAACAGTAAAGAAAAATAATAAAAAGGATTATCTGGCCTGAGGCTTTAGCATTCCTTAAATTAAAATTAAATGCAGTGGACACAGCTCGCCCTGACAAATAGCACTGTATGGCATTGCAATCATAAAGATCATCATGATCGAACTTTACCGTACTGTCATATTTCTAGTGTAAGGACAGATTGGCAGAGGCAGAACGGCGGTTGGAGTAATCCATGTTTAATGAAGTAACGAAAGAAACAAACTTACAAACTTAAAGCAGATAATATGACTGGGTATTATAGCCTACGGCTAACAACCAAAATAAACCACACTACTGTGGGCAAACATTCAACATAACTAGGTTCCCCAATTGGAGGCAATAACGAACACCTGCCTCCAATTGGGGAGACCAAAGCACATAGAGGTGCCTAGAGGCACCTCTTCTGGCCATGTCCTGACTATGGCCCCAGCCAGCGCAAAGATGGCTAGGGGCATAGCCAGGACGTGACACTTACACATCAAATCACAGGCTACTATCAGTCTAACCCAGGGGTGTCAAACCGGTTCCATGGAGGGCCGAGTGTCTGCAGGTTTTTGGTTTTTCCTTTAAATGTGTTCCCAGTACAGTCCTAATCAACCAGGTGAGGGTAAAAACTAACCAATTAGTGGCCTAATTAATCAATCAAGTACAAGGTGAGAGCGAAA
>JACXGJ010017633.1:0-10979 GCA_016801105.1 Esox niger
CCAAAACATAACGCTTATGGTTGTGACCCACAACCTCTATTTTGGTCTCATCACTCCAAATTACAGTGTGCCAGAAGCTGTGAAGCGTGTCAAAGTGTTGTCAGGCATGTTGCAACCAGGCTTTTTTATGGATTTTATGGAGAACCATTCTTCTGGCTAAAATCTTTCTTGGTCTACCTGATTTTGGCTTTGTATCAAAAGATCCCAGAATTTCCCACTTCTTAATAAGTGATTGAACAGCACTGACTGGCATTTGCAAGGCAGTGGATATCTTTTTATATCCTTTTCCATCTTAATGGAGTACCATAACCTTGTTACACAGGTCTATGGCTCAGCATCTAGCCTGCTCAGTGCATCCACATGAAAGCTAATAAACTCATTGACTATTTATACACAGACACTAATTGCTATTTAAATAAACACAGGTGTGGGAAATTCTACTTTAATTGCAACTAGTTACAGACACACCTTGTCCAGTCAGCTCCCTCATGTAAATGTTCTTGGCAGACGTGAATTAGTTATTCCCGCACATACCACAGAATATTGGAAACCTCAAATTGTAATCAAAATATATGTTTAGGAGTCTTTTAATGATAATTTTTTGTTATCAAATATTCAGTTACTCTCTTTTTTTCTATATAAGTATTTTCTACATATTTTCATTTAGTACTGTACAACATTATGACAATGAAACAACAAATACAACATATACCATCAATTATCAACTGTTATTTCATACTTCGTCACTCCCAGCTCTGGTGCAAACAATTCAATTTTCAAAACAGACTGATATGAACTATTGCAAATTTTGTCTCACTTACCTATTCATGATGCTGGCAGTTCAGTCAGATGGAAAGAGTTGAAAAGCAAACACCGTTGTCGTGAAGATATTGAAGTACCATCTGGGCTACCAAATTGTGGAGCCTTCGGTCCAGGCCATAATCACTTAAAAGAATAGGGCATGCTGACCTAGGTCTTCTTCTATACATGGCAACCATGAACAGTCTAAAGCAAAAATAGGCCTAGTCTAAAACAATGAATTTATTACAGTACATTTGCAGAATAATGGATAAATCAGGATATGGTAATTCCATTCCAGTGTCTGTTAAATTCCAACACAGGGACAACCTCATTTTACTTAATGAGGTACTAATTAGGTGATTACCTGAACCAAATCTAATATAATGAGGAAAATAATAAAAAACACTGCTGTGGTCACCAGCTGGTCCAACTGGATGGCAAAATCAGCGCAAGTAGTACATCAATGGTAATTTTAATAAAATAAATACTATTTAGCATGACAAAAGAGGAAAGAAAAACTTTGAGTGAAGAAGGGTTCGATTCTGGCTTTACAGGCAGAGGGATACAGTGAGCATCAGGTTGCTTCCATCCTGAAAATGTCAAAGATGGCGGTTAATAAGAACAAGGTCAAGCAACAGACATACAGACTGGCAGAGGGCGAAAACGACTCTCCACACATTAAATTGTCACTCAACAACTGTAGAATGACATCAAGTGACCTACAAAAAGAATGGCAAACAGCAGCTGGGGTGAAGTGCACGGTGAGCACGTTCCAAACAGGTTCCTAGGGGCAGGGCTGAAGTTGTGGTAAGCTAGAAAAAAAACAATCAATGAGAAGCAAAAAAGGCTGACACTTTCTAAAGACCATAAGAATTGGACCATAGAAGTCATTTTCTCTGACGAGACACATTTTCATCTTTGCCCAACACCTTGTCTTCTAATGATTAGACGGAGACCTGGAGAGGCCTACAAGCCCCAGTATCTCGCACCCACTGTGAAATTTGGTGGAATATCAGTGATGGTCTGGGGATGCTTTAGCAAGGCTGGAATCGGACAGATTTGTCTTAGCGAAGGACGCATGAATCAAGCCAAGTACAAGGTTATCCTGGAAGAACACCTGCTTCCTTCTTTTCTGACAATGTCCCCCAATTCTGAGAATTGTTTTTTTCCAGCAGGACAATGCTTCATGCCACACAGCCAGGTCAATCAAGGTGTGGATGGAGGTCCACCAGATCAAAACCCTATCATGGCCGGCCCAATCTCCAGACCTGAATCCCAATGAAAACCTCTGAAATTTGATCAATTAGGTGGAGGATCAGTGATGATCTGGGGATGCTTCTGCAAGGTTGGAATCGGGCAGATTTTTCTTTGTGAAAGACGCATGAATCAAACCAAGTACAAGGTTATCCTGGAAGAACACCTGCTTTGATCCAGAGGAAGAGGGATAGTCACCGGCAGTCAAACAAAGCCGAGCTACTTGAATGTTTGTGCCAGGAGTGGCATAAGGTCACCCAACAGCAATGTGACAGACTGGTGGAGAGCATACATGAAAGCTGAGATAAAAAATCAAGGTTATTCCACAAAATATTGATTTCTAAACTCTTCCTAAGTTAAAACAATAGTATTTTGTTGTTTTCCTTGCATTATTTGAGGTCTGAAAACAAAGCATTTTTATTGATCATTTTGACCAGATGTTATTTTTAAGTTAAGGCTGTTGAGAAAGGTTATTGCATTGTGAAAATATTTGAAGCCTGGGATTTCACCAGGATATCAGAGAATTGTTTTGCGGATTGAATGAGAACATTCCTGAAGCACAAGCAGGAAGATAGCAGCTTCCCGCCATCCGTGGTTGATGATGATGCTAAAGAACAGTATATTTGTGAATATCATGAAAAGGAGGGTCTACAGCCTGACAAGGAAAACATTGTTGTAAGCAGTGCTAGGCGATCTTTGGCTAAATTGGCAATGAATAGTCTTGGGGGTATGATGGGTGAGTGGACTAACCTTATGAACCCAATGTTAATTATAGATCCGGTGGAGTTTAGCCACTACATTCTTTCCAGTGTAATAGAAGTAAGTAATTTCTCTTTCATTTCAGACACAGTTGCAATGGTACTGCAGCATCATACAATCAAAACCAACCATGTAACGGCAAAATGTTTATTGTCGCTTTCGCAACAGCTTATGCTAGACTTGAGTAGCATTCACTCTTGGAGAAGTTGGATTGATGTGTGCTCTACACAGACAGTGATTAGGTATTCTTTGTCAAACGCCATGGGGATTGGGTGCCCCCTCTAGGCCCATTCTTGTGTGACTTGACTGATGAGTTACAAGATGGTGAAAGTATTTGTTTGTCTTGGTCCAAAGACATACGGTTACAAAACCGTTAAATGTCTGACCTGTCACAAAGCAAAAGGCATTACACTCAAAAGCTTCAACTCAGGTATTGTACATTTGGAGATGCTGACAAGACTGGTTGAAAACTTGGTACTTTCACGTCTCCACCTCCGCGAGCGTGCAGAGACAGGCGCTCGCGCTCATGACATCCCAGCGCGCACCTGTTCTCGCACCTGTCATCTCCACTCACACACCAGTTCCCACTCTCCTCATCACCACGCCCTATAAGTACAACTCCCTGCCACTTCTTCCCTGCCAGATCAATGGTTCATGTTCGCATGCCATATCTTGCGCTTACCAGACTCTCGTCATGCCTTTCTGTGTTTCGACCAATCACCCATTCCCGACTATTCTGCCTGAGCCCTGCCTGTACGTCTGTTCTCCGCCGGAATCTCTCACCTGTCCCCGACTACTCTGCCCGCTCCCTGACTGTACTTCTGCCGCCCTCTCGTTTACCGACCATCTGCCAGTCCCCGACTACTCTGCCTGCTGCTTGTCTGTGCTTTCGCCACTCCTTACCAGTCCTTGCTTGGATCCTTACCTGTGCCTGTGACAGGTACGAGGCAAAGGTGCTCATGATGATCATGTCCTTGCTAATGCAGACACAATTGCTAGTGATAAAAAAAAAATCCCAATGAAAAAACAGTAGTGTTACTGCTCCCCTATTACAGCACACGGCACATATTCTAGAATGGATAGTGACCATAGCAGGTTTGACCCATGACTACAACAGCCATTCAGCTGTGTGATTAGTGGACCCAGTAACTCGTGTAAAACATATCTTGTAAAAAGGTTGCTGGATAATGCTGATGTATTCTCCAAAGAAATTCAGAGTACAGTTTGTGTTTCTGAATACAAAACCACTGATAATCTCCCTCAAATCTCCCTGGGGGACCTAGTGAATGACCTGCAGAGAGCTGGGACCAAAGAAACAAAGGCTACAATCAGTAATACACAACGCCGCCAGGGACTCAAATCCTGCAGTGCCAGACGTGTCCCCCTGCTTTAGCCAGTACATGTCCAGGCCCGTCTGAGGTTTGCTAGAGAGCATTTGGATGATCCAGAAGAGGATTGGGAGAATGTCATATGGTCAGATGAAACCAAAATTGAACTTTTTGGTAAAAACTTAACTCATCGTGTTTGGAGGAGAAAGAATGCTGAGTTGCATCCAAAGAACACCATACCTACTGTGAAGCATGGGGGTGGAAACATTTGGGGCTGTTTTTCTGGGACCAGGACGACTGATCCGTGTAAGGGAAAGAATGAGTGGGGCCATGTATCATGAGATTTTGAGTGAGAACCTCTTTCCATCAGTAAGGGCATTGACGATGAAACATGGTTGGGTCCTTCAGCATGACAATGATCCCAAACACACCGTGCGGGCAACAAAGGAGTGGCTTTGTAAGACGCATTTCAAGGTCCTGGAGTGGCCTAGCCAGTCACCAGATCTCAACCCCATAGAAAATCTTTGGAGGGAGTTGAAAGTCCGTGTTGCCCAGCCACAGCCCCAAAACATCACTGCTCTAGAGGAGATCTGCATGGAGGAATGGGCCAAAATACCAGCAACAGTGTGTGAAAACCTTGTGAAGACTTACAGAAAACATTTGACCACTGTCATTGCCAACAAAGAGTATACAACAAAGTATTGAGATTACCTTTTGTTATTGACCAAATACTTATTTTACACCATAATTTACCAATAAATTCATTTAAAATCCTACAATGTGATTTTCTGGATTTGTTTCTCATTTTTTCTCTCATAGTTGAAGTGTGCCTATGATAAAGATTACAGGCCTTTCTCATCTTTTAAAGTGGTAGAACTTGCACAATTGGTGGCTGACTAAATACTTTTTTGCCCCTCTGTAAAGTCGTGATTAATTGTTGTATGAATAATACTATGTAAACATTGATGTTGTTTTCCAATTGCCTTTAATGTTGAATAATAAAGCAAAAAATATATACTTTTTACTGTCTATTTCTTTAGAAACCATGACACAAATCAAATGATTCACAAGATTGAGCATGAGGTATACAATTAAACAGTTGTCTATAACACTTCGCCTAATAGATCTTAGATACAAACTTGGAGAAAAATATAGTCTTTTTGTACATCATCAGTATAAAAATATTTTGTAACTTTGTAATTCAGACTTCTTGTCATTTGATAGAGAAAAAACACAATGTTGTCCACAAGTGATCAAAATCTCATTCTGGACTTGTTTTGAGCTGTATTCCTCACTCTCGCAGGTTTGCAGAAATGCCTTGATTGACTTGGGTAAATGCATAAAATCTGGATGGTTTCCAAAATTGTCATAAAACGTTCCTATGCTGTCATCTGTGATGTAAATAGCCAGACAATGTTCTCTGGAGTGGTAACTCGGATGGGTATTAACAATCATCATTGATGCATCTCTGACAGGTCTACTAAGTAGTTGGTCGTCCTTGATGAAAATTGGTTCACCATGCTGTTTAACTCTGCAGTATTCATTTCTCATCTGTTTGGGTAATGTTTCCTTATAGTAGTCAACCATGACATGCCTCTGGTTGGAGACTTTGATAATGGAGTAAAAAATTTAAAAAACAACCTAATGAATCATGTGGGGGTAGTGCTTGACTGAACTTCATCTCAAGTCTGACTTTCCCATACTTAATCAGGACTAGGTGCCGACTGCATTTCTTATCCGGTGGGCAGTTGAATGGCTAACTCTTCAAATTACAGTCTGTTACTTACAGGGTAGTGTTGGATAAAATTGTAATACAGTATGTATCAATATAACTAGAGAATTATGCTCACATGACTAACCTTTGATTAACCTTTCTGAGGAAATGAATGTCACCCATACCTAAGGCTTGTGTAAGAACTGGCATTTACTAAATGCTGATGTTGTTTCCTATTATTTGTTGGCTTTAAGCAAAAACATTACTAAGTGTAGAAATGACCAGATAAACTGATTAACTATCTGATGACATTTCTAGAATAACAGAGCTGGGGTAAAGGGTGATAAAAATGGAATATACGTGTTCTTGTGTCATTCACGTGTTTCATGCTTTCTATGTACGTTGCAGAGTAGAAAAGGTCAGACACAGGTCAACGCAAGGTGCCACATTAAAACAGTCTTAGCACATGTGTAACCAATAAGAAGGAAGAGAAATAGGAAAGGGTGGGACAAGGAAGTATTTGTCTACTAACGGGTATAAAATGTATGTGTTTTTCCAATTGTGTCTGAATTCTCTGAATAAACGCTTAAAACCAGTTTGCTGCCTTTAGTGTTTCATTGAATTCAGTTTGGTTTCTAAATAATTATATTTACTAAATCAGAGCCTTACAACCTTTGCTTAGTGTTTTTGAACCTGACAGGTAGGTCCCATGTAACTACGTAGTAACAAACATGTAAGTACGTGGTAAGAATGTGTAGTTTTGTAGGAACAATGTAGTTGTTACGTGTACTTATTTGAACAAAGAATGATAATACTCCAGAAGTAAGTAAACAGGCAGGTGAAAAAAAAGCTATTTTGAAAGAATATAATTGTCATTCTGAATCGTGCTTAAGAATTTACTCTTTAAATGTGGTCGTTGGCAGAATTAATAAATATGATGAGCATTTCTCCATTTGCTCAACTTTTCACCATGCCAACACACGCTTCGGGCAATCAGTTCTCGTCAAACGAAAAGCTTGACATTAATCACAAATGTATGAATTGATAATTGATGTGTGTTAGGAATCAAGCCACAAGCACTTACCTGTTCGGTGTCCTAGCCCCCACTGCTTCCCCTTGTAAATAAGCACCCACATGAACGTCTTTTTCTCCTACATGCTGGATCGAATGCGTACTAATGTAGGCTACTATTATTATTATAGCTGATGGATTAACGGGATAGGCTTAACACATACGGGTTTGTCAGATTATACTGGTGTTGAGGACAACTAAACTTTAATATTAGAATGCATACTTTACAATGTGGATATCCAAATGTGCCTGGCTCACTATACATATCTCTTAAAATGTTGTGTTGTTTCCAAATGTTGATACAATTAAGATCCATTAGCTTGTGGTGGAAATACACATTAAACCTAGTCTATTTCGTATTAACATCTGATAAAAATAAAATATATAACTAGTAAATTATCATTTGTTCTCAATTAAAACTCCAAAACACTTTCACGCCATCATCGTGTTGTAGCATATTCTTTCCCATACCATGTGTATTTTCCCTTTACTTACAATGTAAGATCCTAGTAAGTACCTCAACTTAAACTAGTTCTTATATGGTACGTAAGTACTAGGAAAGAGGCCTGTAATTTGATATGTTGATGCCTTGGTGATACGAATGTTGATCCTCTGTCCTGGAGGTATGGCCAGGACTGAGAGGAGGCGGAGTGTAGCCTCATCGTTCCTCCAGCAAGTAGTGAGCCCAATATTGAGGGCTGTTAATGAGGAGATTTGATCGGCTCAAACAAGAGACCCCCATCGTCCAGTTTTTGGGGAGGTACAGAGTGTAAGACCAGCAGCAGCCTCACCTGGAATGTTTAGGGCCACCTCTGGGGATGATTGAGTCTCACCCTATCTCATTTGAAGTGACCTCAGACCATTTCAGGAGGCCATCTGAGAATGTGATTAGTCAATCAATGTCTATCTACAAATTGAATACGCCTGTAACTAGTAGCAAAAAGGTAGAGCAAAGAAACAGAAACAAGCGTATAGGGCCTCTCACACACAAAACACAAAATAAACACAAAACCATCATGAGTGGAAAATAGAGTGGATAGAGTTTCAGGCTTGTCAGTCAGCTCTCATACGGAAATCTAATATACAGCCATGGATGGCCTTATACATTAAAAAACATAATGTATATTTTTAAATACATGATCATATATGTTTATTACATATTTCCATCTGACATATATATTATTTATAATTATTGTATATTTTGACATATATTGGGACAACAACGCCATCTGCTGCCCATACTCCCCCTGCAGGAAGCAGGCTTCAGCGCTCGATGTCACCGGCCTTCTGACACCACCGCCCATCTCATCAACTCATCACACCTGTTGTCTCGTTTAGCGCACCTGATCATCATGCACAGTCATTTCCCCCAGTATATGTGTTCCCTCTGCTCCCTTTGTCTTTGTGTGTTATTGACTCACCTTTGTGAGCACAGTTCAGCTGCATAAATAAATAAATTAATGTAAATACTTCAACGACTCCACAGTCCGCTGCTCCTTTTTCCCAAAACCCAAATGACATATATGTTGATCAAACCGTATTTATGTTTACAACATACAGCTCTAAGATAAATGAAGAGACTACTGCACCTTTCTCTTTCTATTCTAAAAAGTCTAAAAGGAAGATTTTGAGTGTGGAACAGAAGCGTTAAAATTAAGAGACCACTACAAATCTCGACATGCACAATGACATTGACCATCTGAACAAAATCATAGACATAACAGCGGACATCTTTTTAGCTTAAATGGAAATAGAAAACTTGGGCAAGAAAAAATATCTCAGGGTCCTATCCTGCCTGCCTCCAGCTAGTTGTGATAACACTCCCTCAGCCTTAAGTTACATCGCTCTCCACCTCATCCGCTGGCTGTGACACACTGATTGATATGTGAGGAAAAAATGTAGGGAAAACAAACAGTTTTTTTGCCAAATGTCAGACAATATTGAGTGTATGGGGCTATTCAGGCTAAGTCATATTTCCAGCAAAGGTAGCTACCTAGTTTAGCTAACCAATGTTAATGTTGTAAGGCAGAAAGGCAAGTGCTCCTAACTTTACAGCTTTTAGTCAACTGACATTAGAGACCTATTACTGTTGAAAATACACAGATAATGTTCTAATTTAAATGATCAGTGCATAGTCCAATGTATTTACTACTTGGAAGCTTGCTTTAACACATGTGAGTATCAGCCTCTTCCTCCACTCCAGGTCCATATACTTCTCATAGCGCATTTTCTTTTCTGGCTTCTTCCCTATGCCTGTTTCTTCATGTTTCCCGATATGAGGTCTAAATGAATTGCAGTGGCAGGGCTAGCCTTGCTGGCTGTCCCTGGAAGATAATAGAACTTTCTGGCCTTTTTTGGTGGGTGTTGGTGCTAAACTGTTGAAAAAGGGGGCAGAATGTATTGAAAATAAAACCGGCGTTGGTATGCATTTTTTAAATTCATGGATAGTATAGACACATATATAAATGAATGAATATGTTAATTATGTATTTAAGTATAGATTACCAATACAAAGAAAGATGAACATATGTACATGTGAAAACTATATACAGAGGTCCGCTCATCCTGAGGGAAATTGAATTTTCTGCTCCTTTCTCATCTTTATCTCTGACAGTCTTTTGATGTTGGTCTGCTAGAGAAAAGGAAAAAAGAAATAGAAGAGGGGGAGAGTGAATGGCTGACTGCAAAGTTCAATCAGGATTAGCACACTGCACCACACAAAACTGTTCTTGCTACAGGAAACATATAGGAGTTAACGGTCACACACAGTGTTCATGTGTTCATTTATTTTATTGCCTTGGCAGCTATAAGCAAAAAGGACTAATATAATAAGTTAAATAACAGCTGATTTTCTCTGCAAATACCTGGTATATGCGTTTTCTCCGATTTGCTGTTGTGAAATGGCCTCAGGAGTTTGGTTTGAGTGTATGCAAGATAGAGAGCGAAAGAGAGTATGACAGAACCATTCTGAATATTAATCACAAAAACAGTGTTTAATGTAAGAAGTAGGCTTTGCTCTGAACCTGAGAAAGAACAGAAATTCACAGCCCCACAGTGCCTACTCAATACACGCTCTACAAAGTTGATTTGGTTTTCTAGTAAACAATTTTGACATGCAATAAACAAACACAAAGGTATTGTACTTCAAACCAAACAATTGGTTTGTTTGTAATGTTAAAGAATGGCTTGTTTTTTTATGGCATTAATGTATGAGTTATTGTGATCATGTAAATTAATTACCACATTCAGACAACTGGCCTACATGAAAAAATGGGTCAGATACATTGAAATGTTATTATTACCTAGCATACTATAGCATTTTCAAAGTGGCGCTAACAAACCTTCAGTGCGAAAAAGTGCCGGGGTTCAAAGTAACCTACAGTAAAATTAAGCTTACTGTATTGAATAACCTCAGCATGAATATAATTTGCAATCTGTGGAAGATGGAAAATGTTCACGATTTATTCAAATAAAGAACTTCTCAGTCGTTCGTATAACAGTTGATTATTTCAAGTTTAATTAGGTGGATCCAATGGAACAGCCATCACAACATTACAAAAGATGAACAGGGTAATGCCATGACAGACTGCTCCGCATTAAATTATGGCTTTCTCCTCTTTATACCGCCCGGTCAGCTCCTGCAAATATTATCTCTTATGCTATAACATACATACAAAACAAGTCGTCATACTAATCGTATGAACAAGATAGAAACTGAAACAAGATAGAACACTACATTGTCATGGTAACCATAGTTCTAGGTCATAGTTAACAGACCTCCTAAACTGAGCAACCCCTGGTCTCTGTCCTACCCGAATGGGAGAAACAGAGGAGACCGGCAACTTCACCTTGGTGTCACGACCGTAGGCGAGGACCCAAGTGCGGACTGAGGGTGAGAGGGACAGAGACGGGCTAGCGGTACGGGGACGGTAGGAAATGCGTCTCATGTACCGGCGGCGAAGGTACAGGCGAGTGGCAGGCAGAGTAGTCGGGGACAGGCGAGAGGTCGGTGAACGTGCTGACGGCAGAGGTACAGACAAGGGCTGGGCAGA
>JACXGJ010017634.1:0-10975 GCA_016801105.1 Esox niger
GCGGCCCAGACAGTGAGGGTACATGGGGAAGGCGGCCCAGACAGTGAGGGTACATGGGGAAGGACGCCCCCCTGTTCTTATCACAGACAGGTTGTTTGATAGGTTTGTTATGCTACCATACCTGAGCTGTAATCCCTGGAGATGTATATGGCTATTCCTTAATTGTAGCTATTTATTTATTTTTCTTTTGTTTGTGTGTTTTCTGCCCATGTCGTTGTTGATTGATGATGGAATTTGGTTGAGGGAATTTGGCATGTGTGCCACCTCATATTTATACCCCAGTTAAAAGGGAGGTAATTAATGACAATAAAGAATTTCATAATGTCTCAAAATGAAATTATATAAATGGGAAGATGCATGTAAACATTTGAGTTAATAAACAATATCTGTGACGAAAGGCAGTTTATCTCTTTTCATTTTAAATGTGAGATCAGGCTAGGTGGCATAACGTTTATTTTAATTACAAACATTGAACAGTCTCCACGTTATTTTACAATTGAACAACCAACACAGCTCACAACTCTTAATACGGGTCCTTTTGTTCAAAGGGACAACACTGGGTTACTAGTGTTGCTTTATTCTATTATAATGTAGATTTTCTTTAGTGTTATTTTAACAGGTATGTTGACTGGAAATATATTGTCATTTATAGCAACAACCTGGGAGCAATTTGGATTACTTTGCTCAGAGACCGAACGACAGCTCTTCTCATTTTACCCACACAGGGTTTCCATCCAACAGCCTTTTGTTACTGCTCAGATGATCTCAGCACGACTGCTCTTCCAGCTTTAATTTCACTCAGTCTAACACTGTCTAGCTACAGGACTGGAACAAAGCGTGTGTGAACCCAACGTGACCATATGTAGCTGTTAAGGCCACCGGAAGCCGAAGCAGGAGGTCCAGGCAGCTTATGTACAGTCAGGGTGGTTTTGTACTTTGGATGCGGGAATGGAAATGTGAGCTTACGGTCGTAGAGCGGATTTATGACTTTATACGGCAAACAGATACTACTCACACTCACACACAGAGACCATTATAAGTCAGTCGGCCAGTAAGCCAGTCAGTTGGCCAGGCAACCAATAAGTCAGTTGGCCGGCCAGTCAACCAGTCAGTCACGTCGTTATGAGGGATGATCCCGGCCAGTCAGTCACGTCGTTATGAGGGATGATCCCGGCCAGTCAGTCACGTCGTTATGAGGGATGATTCCGGCCAGTCAGTCACATCGTTATGAGGGATGATTCCGGCCAGTCAGTCACGTTATGAGGGATGATCCCGGCCAGTCAGTCACGTTGTTATAAGGGATGATTCTGGCCATGAGGGCAAGGAGACATGGAAGTGACTTTGGACAACAGCCATTCATTTAGAACCCTAGAACACCGTGTGTGTGTGTGTGTGTGTGTGTGTGTGTGTGTGTGTGTGTGTGTGTGTGTGTTGTCAGCAGGGCAGGAATGAGGTTACTGGGCTACGGAGCAGTGCGCTGCGACTGCGCTGTCAGATGTAGGTCAGCCTCCTTACATAAGGCAGTGTGATTACGGATGACAGAGCTGGAGGCCTGGAAACACAGTAGGACATTAGGCCACGCCCCCTACCCCTTCCACTGACTCTCACACACGTGTCCTTAGGGTAACACACACACACACACACACACACAGAAAGACATTCATTCACAGATACGCTCTCTCTCTCACATTCTGTCTCTCTTTGTCACTCTGTAACTCACTCTCTATCTCACACACACACACACACACAGATGTGTGTTGTCATGCCAGTTGGTATTCCAGCTCTGACGTTTTTGTTTTCCGTATGAACGTACTGAGCATAGCACAGCAGGACCAGCTCAATGCTATGCTGCATTGTTATCAAACAACCTTGACTGAACAATTGTCCAGAGGGGTCAGAAGACCTGGGTACAAACTGGACAATGTCCAGAGGAAGACTGTGTTTGTGGGCTAGGACAACAGGCTAACCAGGAGCTTATATGGGAAGTTTTGTCTTATACTGTTTTTAACAAGTAGAACACCAGACAGGAACTAGTGAATCTATTGGGTTTGTGCTGTTGCCTGTCTGGGGGCTCAAAATCATAGCTGGGGATGAACACCGGTCCCCAAACACCTATAAACCGCAGCGCAATAGAGAATGCACATTTTGATCACACATCAAATCCATGTGACTGTGGCTGATAATGGACTCATTCTGCCCCTAGAATAACTCTGACCAGGATGGTTGTTTGGAGTGTTAAAGATGACTAGAGACATAGAGATTTTAGAATGGATGCTGTTTTGCCATGATAATTCAGATTATAATTTTCTTGTTTAAAATAAAGAACATTTTCTTAACATTTCAGTTGAAAGTCCATTTTCTGGCTCCTGTTGCAAGCAGAGTTCTTCCTATACATGGGGATGCTTTGAACAGAAGCCTTGGGCGTAGGACATGCTGGACGTGGGATGGTTTATTTCCAGATCAGAAGATGCTCTTTTAGTCCGGGTTGTATTCCAATCCGCACTACTTTAACCACAACACACAGGGCTTCTAGTGGGGCATAGTTCACTCTGTAGGGACTAGGGTGTCATTGGTTGACAGCAGGTTCAAACGGTGGCAGCGACAGCTGACCTACTCCGTTCAGACAAATTCACCTGAAATCTATTTGGGTTACATGAATATTGAAGGTCAAGGCTGATGCACAGTGTCTCCCTAGTCTGTCTCCCCCGACGGTCAGAAAATATCTCCAAGGAGTGGGTTCGTAATGACCGTGCTCTGCTTCCAAGTGGCTGTGTAATAATGTTTGGCATGAGTGGCTTGTGACCATTACGCTCCTCTGAGGCAGGGCGGGGGAGACAGGATGTCTCCTCTGAAAGGTTCCTTCAGCTGTGACTCAGAGTTTTGCAAAGTAAGGTCGGTTCCACGCAGGCAAGCTCTTAGTGGAAAATGGATTAATTTTGTGTCTGGGAGAGCGCATACATTAATGATGTCATTTTGGCACCGGCTGCCTCTTCGATCATTGTTTGTGTCTGAACCCTGGATAATGGGACTGTGACACGTTGCTTTATATAGCATTAATGGTGTCAAAGGCTTTAACTATAGGGGATTGTGATGTACAAGTTCCCTTTGTTTCTAAAGCTTTTATTACCTTTCCCCCGTACTATGTTCAGTTGTTAAATCAAATGTTTCTCTATTTTAAGATGTTTCTCTAGATTTAAATAATAGAATGTGAGGTTCTTTCAAGGGAATGTGCATGATTTGACTTACGGTATTTAAGCAGTGTCTTAAATACTATAATTACAGAGAAGATAAACTCCCACCCGACAAGGTATCTCATTTCGCCCCCAAATGTCACCACCTGAAATAGACATTTAGATGGTTTAAGTGTTATTCTAACATGCAGAGCAACAACTTTCCAATTCATACCATTGTTGATGTATTTTACTACACTAAACCAGTAATTGTTGGGATTTGTGTTCTACAACTCAGGCATTACTGTCTTAGTGTAGCTGTAAAACAACACTGTTTCCAAAGATATTGGGACGCTGTGTAAAATGCAAATGAAAACAGAATGCAGTCAGTCTCTTTGGTCCACATGCACAGGAAAGTTCTTGACAAAACACTTGCATATTCCGGATCATTCCAAGGTTTGACTCCCCACTACAGGTTTCTCCTTCAGTGCCTTGAAGACTTGGACGCCAACCTCCGTAAGCTCAACTCCCGCCTTTTTGTGGTTCGCGGGCAGCCTGCCAACGTCTTTCCACGACTCTTTAAGGTCAGTAAGGTTTGATAGATTCTTGTACATTTTTCACATTTTCTAGAAATTCCTGTTGGGAGATTCCATTAATCAGGAGGGAATAATTTGGAATTCCTGAATTCTCCAACCGGGATTTCTGGGAAACTTGTGTGAATTTCATCACGGCAACTCATGATGTAACTCAGTAATGTGTATGGCCCCCACATGCCTGTATGCACTCCAACAATGTCTGGGCATG
Organism: Esox niger; assembly: GCA_016801105.1. Lineage (NCBI taxonomy): Eukaryota > Metazoa > Chordata > Actinopteri > Esociformes > Esocidae > Esox > Esox niger. Next base: position 3,975 of record JACXGJ010017634.1, read on the forward strand.
TTCCTGATGAGACAGCATCTCCTCCCAGACTTGGATCAGTGAGCTCCTGGATAGTTTGTGGCGCTACTTGGTGGCGTTGGAAGCACCGATACAATACGTTCCAGAGGTTCTCAGCTGGATTCAGATCTGGGGAACGTGAGGGCCAGTCAATGGCATCAATGCTTTCATCATCCAGGAAATGCCTACATACTCTGGCCACATGAGGCCGGGCATTGTCCTGCCCCAGGAAGAACCCAGGGCCCACGGCACCAGCATCATTTCTGACGATGGGTCTGAGAATTTCATCCAGTACCTAACAGCAGTCAGGGTACCGTTGGCTAGCACTTGAATGTCTGTGCGTCCCTCCAGGTATCTCTCCCCAGACCATCACTGACCCACCGCCAAACCGGTCATGCTGGATGATGTTGCAGGCAGCATAACGTTCACCACAGCGTCTCCAGACTCTTTCACATATGTCACATGCTCAGTGTGAACCTGACCTCCTCTGTAATGAGAACAGTGCTCTGGCAGTGCTCCTCTTGTTCCTCCTCTCCCAAAGGAGCAGATACTGGTCCTGCTGCTGGGTTGGTACTAGATACCGGTCTTGCTGCAGTCCAGCTTTCCTGGTGTAACGGCCGTCTCCTGGTATGGCCTCTGTGCTCTTGAGACTGTACTGGGAGACCCAGCAAGCCTTCTTGTGACGGCACGTATGGATGTGCCATCCTGGAGGAGCTGTACTGCCTGTGTAACCTGAATGGGCTGCAGGTACCACCTCGTGCTACCAGTAGTGACAAGGAAACTAACAAAATGCAAAACAAGAGAAGAATCAGTCAGGAAGGATAAGGAGAGTGGCCACCACCTACAAAACCATTCCCTTTTTGGGGGTTGTTTTGCTTTGGCCTCTCCAGTGCACCGGTTGTCACTTTCATTTGCACCATAAGAAATGATATTGATTCACAATCGCCTATGCATCCTTACTGGACAGATTGATTTCCCTGAAATGTAATTGACTTAGTGTTGTAATGTGATGATTACGTGTTCCCTTCATTTTTTTGAGCAAGGTTTTTTTCTTGGAAAACATGTTTGGCTTACCCATGACCATGGATTAGGCAAAAGCAGTCATGGATCTGGTACCAGGCTAGCCCAAATGGTACATTTTACTATGTGTTCCCCCGGAGTCCTTGTGGAAAAATCTACATAACCATCTGCAATGTGTCCATCCAGGAGTGGAAGGTCTCACGTCTGACCTTTGAGTATGACTCCGAGCCTTTTGGGAAAGAGCGGGATGCTGCCATCAAGAAGCTGGCTAAGGAGGCTGGCGTGGAGGTCATTGTGAAGACCTCACACACTCTCTACGATCTGGATCAGTACGTTACATCTTTCAACCCCATTCTCTTTCATCCAACGTCATACAACAGATTAAAATTAACATGCAAGGTCACATTAGGCATGTAAACCGGAGTAGTCTTAGAACAGAGTCTTAGAACAGAGTCTTAGAACATACCCTTGGGGAACTCCAGAGGACTCTTCAGGTTTTTTGTTTCTGCCAGGTCAATTCAGATTTGAGTTTTCTGCTGGAGCGATTCAAGTGGAAACTGCAGTCACATTGTCATTATCTCTCTTGTATTTTTCCCAGGGTTATCGAGCTGAACGGAGGTCAGCCACCCCTGACCTACAAACGCTTCCAGACCCTGATTAGCCACATGGACCCTCCAGAGCTGCCCGTTGACTCCCTGTCTGGGGGGTTGATGGGACGCTGCGTCACTCCTGTCGGAGACGACCACGGGGACAAGTACGGAGTACCCTCCCTAGAGGAACTAGGTACGTCCAGGGGTCAGAGGTTAAACATTTGGGAGAAGGCTGCGAGTGTCGTTTGGTTACCTACTGTCTAAGGTTCCTGTGGACTGCATTTTAGGTTACAGTGGCTCTCAAAAGTATTCACCCCCTTGGACTTGTGTGTGTGTGTGTGTGTTCAGGATTTGACACAGAGGGATTGCCATCGGCGGTGTGGCCTGGAGGGGAAACAGAGGCCCTGACAAGGATAGAGCGCCACCTAGAGAGGAAGGTGAGATGTACTGTCTCTTTGCCAAACAGGGCGTACTAAACAGACCTCTGTCCATTTCTGTCCATTTCCTCTTTCTCAGTCAGTCTTTCTTGTAGTCGTTTTTTTTTGCTTTCTCTCTTCCTCTTCCTCCCTCTATCACAATTCCGCATACAGTCTTCTATGAACACACACATTAAAGGTTGCTTTCATCCCCCACACCCCTCCCTCCCCCTCGTCCGTAGGCGTGGGTGGCCAACTTCGAACGACCCCGGATGAACGCCAACTCCCTGCTGGCCAGCCCCACGGGTCTCAGCCCCTACCTCCGCTTCGGATGCCTCTCCTGTCGACTCTTCTACTTCAAACTGACGGACCTCTACAGGAAGGTGAACTTTAACTACCAGCGGCCTCTTCTGTCTCAGAAAGCACAGAGATCTGGGAAGAGATATAGATTGTCCACTGAAGATCAGGAAAAACACTGCCACGCTCTAGTCTGCTTGGCATTTTGTTCAATAAAGTGGAATGTTGAAATGTTTGTCTCTGGCTGGACACCACGACTAGAGTTTTGACCTGGCCTTTCTCCTGGCTCCCCTCCCGTCAGGTGAAGAAGAACAGCCACCCTCCGCTCTCCCTGTACGGCCAGCTGCTGTGGAGAGAGTTCTTCTACACGGCCGCCACCACCAACCCTCGCTTCGACAAGATGGAGGGCAACCCCATCTGCGTCCGCATCCCATGGGATCGAAACCCGGAAGCGCTGGCCAAGTGGGCCGAGGCCAAGACGGGCTTCCCCTGGATCGATGCCATCATGACCCAGCTGAGGCAGGAGGGCTGGATCCACCACCTGGCCCGGCACGCCGTGGCATGCTTCCTGACCCGGGGAGACCTGTGGATCAGCTGGGAGGAGGGCATGAAGGTAGGGGGGGGTGAGGAAGAAAGCATGAATGTAGGGGGGGTGAGGAGGAGGACATGAAGGTGGGGGGGGTGTTGAGTGAATAATGATGGGAGGGAGGACATGTCAGTCGTTACAGACAAAACCAGACCAGTGTCAAAGACAAGAAAAATCTATGCCCTGTTGAACTAAAGTACTACCTGTTGCTTCAACATGTGGCCAGAATTGTAATATATGCTGAAATGTAATGGAATCCCCAGGTGTTTGAGGAGCTGCTCCTGGATGCAGACTGGAGTGTGAACGCCGGCAGCTGGATGTGGCTGTCCTGCAGCTCCTTCTTCCAGCAGTTCTTCCACTGCTACTGTCCTGTGGGCTTCGGCAGGCGGACGGACCCCAACGGAGACTTCATCAGGTGGGTCACAGTCCAGGATGCACCGTTGCACCCCAACACCAGACCAACCCAACACCAGACCAACCCAACACCAGACCAGACCAACCCAACACCAGATCAGACCAGACCAACCCAAAACCGGACCAACCCAACACCAGATCAGACCAACCCAACACCGGACCAATCCAATCCAACCCAACACCGGACCAACCCAACCCCAACTCAACACCGGACCAACCCGACCCCAACCCAACACCGGACCAACCCGACCCCAACCCAACACCGGACCAACCCCACCCAACACCGGACCAGACCGACCCAACACCGGACCAGACCGACCCAACCCCAACACTGGACCGGACCAGACCAACCCCAACACCAGACCAACCCCAACACCAGACCAACCCCAACACCAGACCAACCCCCACACCAGACCAATCCCAACACCAGACCAACCCCCACACCAACCAAACACCACACTACGCAGGTCACACACAGACACACTCAGTTCTGAGGGGCTGAAATGTGGTTTTGGCCAGGAAGAAAGCCAGCAGGGACAACTTGCTAAAAGACGTGGAGACAGACAGGTCCGCTATACAGGAGACAGAGATGGGTCCACTGTATAAGACAGACAGACAGACAGGTCTACCATATAGAACATCCAGACTCACTATATACATCAGCAGACTCAGAAAAATCCACTAAATAGTGATTCATGTTAGGTTATTGAGGTTAATATTAGGGTTTAGTTAGGGTCCTCTGGGTTCCTCTGGGTTCCTCTGGGTTCTTGAGAAGTGAAGTTCAGCTGTCACTCTCCTCTTTAAGAATTGTAGTTGCCTTTTAGACAAAACCAATTCAAAGCCAAAACCTTCAGTTTACTGTAAATTGATTGCTTGATTGATAGTATTTGGTTTCCAAAAAGACTGTTTTCACACAGCAGATACAGAACATTTTCAAAAAATAATTAGATACATATTTCCAGTGTTTTTTTTTAAATAAAGGGGAGGGCGGGCAGCATCGGTTAAAGGGGAGGGCGGGCAGCATCGGTTAAAGGGTAGGACGAGCAGCATCAACTGATGCAGTGCAGAGAGAAAAAGTGCCCTCTGGACAGTTGAGATTTTCAAAAGGGCAACTTACCTTCTTCTGAGGTTCCTCCACCTCCATAGCCACCTCTCCTCCACCGCCATTCAGGATTGATAAGGGCAGAACGGCCAACTACCACGCCATGATAGAAGTCTTGAGTGGTACCTAGGATTTCCCTCCAAGGTGCTCCTCCATCAGAGGTGTAATAGAGTCCTACATCCCTCCATCCAAACTCCTAGACCAGGCAGGTGGTCCATGTTGTTCCTAAAGGGCTGTGGCCCCTTATGATATTATATATACTGCCCCCCGGTGGTCAGGAAGCAGACTACTTCGTTGCTCATTCTGCAGTCAGTAGGTTTCCCTGCCCTGGTCCGGGTCTGCTGCCGGCGCCACCAGAACCAGCAGCAAAGGATCTGGCATCGACCCTGTAACCTCTCGCTTTTTGCACCGTTTGCTTTGATTAGAGAACGGGGTTTGGGGGTGGGGGGGAATTGGTGGGGTCACTGTTTGTGCTTGCTAACGTCGTGTTGAAGCAGCCATGTCTGTAGTGTCTGAGTGCAGCGGAAGGCACGGACCGTACGCAGGCCACAGCAGAACCGCACTGCCCCCTCGCCAGCCCGTCGGCCAAGCTGTGGTAAGGTTGGATCGGTAGGTAGGTGCACAGCCTTCTCCTTCAGGAAACTCCAAGGCTGGAACGTCCACATGAGACGCGTGACCAGCAGTAATTTGACCTATCTGACCGTAGCCTCTTGACCTTTGACTCGACTGTCATCACTGATCCTGGGTCCATTTTTAGTCGCTCATAACTAGACACTGGCTGGGCTGTGAGACAGTGGATGAATGTCGACCATTGGACAGATTTGTTAGTAGGCGATATCCGCAGGTTATTACAATGAACAAATACCTGCTGCGACCCTGTCCGCACCCAGGATCCAAATGGACCGCGGTGTAATCTGTCAAAACCGGCATGAATGTACTCCAAGCAGAACCGTGGTGGTCGGCTCCAGGCAGTGCTTGACCCGGACTGAAACACCCTGTTCTGTTTTTGGGTGCCGGTGCTGTTCCTGTCTGGATGCAAGAGCACCCTTATATGTTCATATTCCACAAGGTGCTTAAACAGCAGAACGTTTGGGATGACAGGGTTAGTTTCCAATGGGCTCCCGGCTGGACTCAGCCCATGTCAGCTCAAGAATATACACGATCTTTGAGCAAGGTGACCTTACTGCACTCAGCAGACTGAAATTATATCACTTGGGTGTCTAAAACTGAAACACCCCTTGAACAGTTGATCACAAGGAAAAAACGAAAATTTCTAGCTTCTCACCCTCAGAAAAGCACACTGATTATTGATTCGCAACTCTCTAGATCAGGGGTGTCGAACCGGTTCCACGGATTGCAGAGTGCCTGCAGGTTTTTGTTTTTTCTTAAAAATTGGTTCCCAGTTCTGACCTAAACCAGGTGAGGCTAGAACCTAACCAATCAGTGACCTCATTAATCAATCAAGTACAAAGTGAGAGTGAATCTGCAGACACTCGGCCCACCCAGGTGTTTGACACCTCTGCTCTAGATTACATCATGGATTTCTCTCCTTACCCCTCCGCTTAACTGGGTTGCTTCCCAAATTGCACCCTATTCCCTATAAAGTACACTAACCCATAGGCCTTGGTTGAAAGTAGGGCACTCTACAGGGAATAGGTTGCCATTTGGGACGTTCTCCCCAACCTTCTCCTCGGTTCCCCCTGGAGTGTTATTCCCAATCTGGCACACCTGATTCGGTTAGTCCACCAATCCCCAGGCTTTTAGCGAACTCCCACAGGTGTGCCGGCTGTCCTGCTATACTAGCCCAACGTTCCTGTTCCAGCGTTAATGGTGAGACTGCGTTTAATGTCTCCCTGTGCTTCCAGGCGATATTTGCCCATCCTCAGAGGTTTCCCAGCCAAATACATATACGATCCCTGGAACGCCCCTGAGTCGGTCCAGGCCGCGGCCAAGTGTGTCATTGGTGTCCATTACCCCAAGCCCATGGTGAACCACGCCGAGTCCAGCCGGCTGAACATTGAGAGGATGAAGCAGATCTACCAGCAGCTGTCCCGATACAGAGGCCTTGGTGAGTAAGGAAGCACAGACGTAGAAGATACAGCCATGGGGTGGGTTTCGTGCTTTTGTACCACAAGCTGAAAGCACGTTTTGCTGTATACGCTGAAAGAATTTACGAGTCTGTAAAACACTTTAAGCGACCCCAGGTGTTTTCTCCAGTGTCCTCGGCAACCTTTGGCCAGGTCTGGCGACCTCTGTGTGACCTGTGACATCATGTGTTGGTGCGTTTTCAGGCCTGTTGGCGTCGGTGCCCTCCACTAACGGGAACGGTACCGGGGGGATGATGTCCTACTCACCTGGAGAACAGCAGCCTGGACACCTCCAACCGACACACGGTGAGCCCCAAAACCTACCACCCCCTCCAACCGACACACGGTGAGCCCCCAAACCTACCACCCCCTCCTTCCGACACACGGTGAGCCCCCAAACCTACCACCCCCTCCAACCGACACACGGTGAGCCCCTAAACCTACCACCCCCTCCAACCGACACACGGTGAGCCCCCAAACCTACCACCCCCT
>JACXGJ010017635.1:0-10973 GCA_016801105.1 Esox niger
TGTGTGTGTGTGTGTGTGTGTGTGTGTGTGTGTGTGTGTGTGTGTGTGTGTGTGTCTGTTCATGCATTTGTGTTTGTCTGTGTGTTTTTGCATGTGGTTTTAGCTCCTCCAGTGGGTGAAAGTATGTACAGGTCTGAGTGGGTTCAGGTTGCCATGTTGTAAAATAAAGAGTGCTCGGTAATCAGCACGTTAGCTGAGTTATGAACGCGGACACACGAGTGGGTGTTTGCGTTTGCCTGGGTGTTTGCATGTGTTGGTGCTTCTGCAGGGTGTGAACAGATGTACATCTGACAATGTGTTAATTAGACTGCCTACTCTTTAAAAAGGGCCCTTTAAGCCCTTTAATTTGGATCAGTGGCACAGTACTTCAGGTAAAGACGGCCTTGGCTGTCGGTCTGGAGTGAAACTAAACATCATATTTCCATTCAACCTTTGTTTTCATTGCTAGCGTTTTTCTCTCCTTCCTTCCTCTCTACTGTTGTAATTTGGCAGTGTGGGTTGGAGAGTTGACCTCTCTCAATGCTCCATCAGAATTCAACACCCAAGATGCAGAATGACCTGCTTAACCATCACCTACGCTCACTTCTCACTTCTCCGAGGCTACTTCCTGTAGTTATGTCCCTCTTGTAAAGTCCTTTCTGCCTTTCTTGTCCTTTGTCATCTCCTGGCTCTCTTCCTCTCTACTGCCTTGCCCAGTGTCCTCTCACTACTCTATCATTCTTCATTCTTCCCCCTCCTACCTCTGTTCTCTCTCTCCGTACTTTCTCTATTAATCTATTTTCTGTTGTTTCCTTCCTCTGCCTTCAAGATCTCTTTTAACTCTCTCCTCTACAGTAACTCCTTCCATCTCTCACTCTCCTTCCTCCCACCACTTCCTTCAACACTTTTCTACCCATCCTGCCATCTGCCATTCTCATGGTCTTTTGTTGGTATTCTTGCCAAACTTGTCACTAAGTTGTGTGATAAGGTCAGCCAGCTCCCCTGTGGTCTGAGACTTCTCCTCCAGGAGCTCATAACGCAGGCTGGAGATGTCCTGCTTGATCTCCTTCAGCTCTCCTAGAACACACAGACAGTCAGGCAGATAGTCACACATAAAACCTGAGTAAAATGCACAATAAACAAGAAAAAAAAAAACAAGTGCAAGCGAACATGTACAGAAAGACAGGCAGAGTCCGACCTTCAGACAGACAGACAGACAGACAGATTTTGTTGATAAGTTCACTGTTAGTCCACATGGCTCTGCAGGACACAGTGAACATCTGACACCTGTTATCCGGCCAGGCAGCGTTCAGTGACATTAAAGGAGATTAGACGGTCACCTTCATTGACTTCATCGTTCTCTCTGTCAACCTGAGCCTTCAGTACGTAGCGCTTAATTAGACGCTTCATGATCTTCTGCAGGACAACAGACGATACAGAGAGACAGGGTAGAGGAGGAGAGTGATGGAGATAAGAGAGGGGAAGCACAGGAGAGACAGAGAGGAGGGAAATAATGGGGGGTGGAGGAGAGAGAGTTTCAGGTTAGAGAGAGTGGGGAGGGATGGAGGTAGAGAGGAAAGAGTTGCTGTTATAAAAGCTGACGAGGAAAGCTATCATGAACTCACACAGAAATACACACACAGTTTTATAGAGATGTAACACTGCGACCCTGATCAGGTCTGAATGGTTCCTATTGATCTTGGTCATTATGGATCTCCTTTAGCTCCCACTAAGACCCACTCAGTCAGGCCATGCACTGGGACAGTCTGAGAACATGTCAATATCTGTCACCCTGTGGGCACCACAGACACTCACAGTGAGAAGCACACACTAACGGACCAACATGGTGTGTGTTTGTCAAGAGAAAGTGTGTTTGTGTCAAGAGAAAAGCTGTTTATGTCAGGAGAAAAGCTCTTAGAAGAAGGCATTATGGGCTGTGACATATATAATGGAAGGAAGAAAGAAGGAAAATACCAGATATCCAACGGGGCTAAGGTGGAGGACAGGAAGACCTTTTGTCATTTTATGACTTTGTCTCAACCCCTCATTCTCCGCGCTCATTTAGTCACTAAGTCCCCCATTACGGGCCACCCAACGCACTAGTCAATATGGCATTTAACCGATATGGTAGCATCCCAAACATCCATCTTCACGGTATCTCCATCCTTATCCATCTCTCTCCTTTTCTCACTATGCCCAACCTTTCCCCTCTCCGCCCTTTAAGCTATTTATCTCAGTGAAGTCTACCTTCCCCACCCCTCCCTCTCTCTTTCCCTTCTGTCCTTCCTTCCGTCCTTGTTGTTTCTCTTACCTGGTATCTGGTGGGATGTTTGATGGGCTTCCTGACAGTGGACACGTCCCGTAGTCTACCGTGAACTCTGTGGCTTTCCCCCTGCAGCTCGACAATGTTATTACAGAGATAAAATAAAATAAGAAATACAGAACCATGTGCATATCACTATCTAGATCAAGAGATAAAATATGAACGAGCTACTGGTGCTCAGTGTGAAGGAACTACAGGCGTTTAGTAAGAAGAATCTACTGGTGTTCGATATGACGCAAACAATAGAGTTCAGTATAAATAATCTACTGGTGTTCAATGAAACTGATATTGCCTCTTTAAACCACATTATGAAATTGCTGCTTTTTCAATGAACCAGGTTGTGAAACTGATTCTTGCTCTAAGAACCAGGTTACACATTATTAGAAACTAGGGCTGGAGCTTTCAATAGCTCTGTAAAGGCCCACTTCAGCCATGAATAAAATTGATATTATCTGTCTCTGCACAATAGTGTGAACCACAAGGACAATAATTCAGATCTGGATATATATTAATGTATGTTTAGGACTTGTATTAGGTGCTGCAACAAATGGGGTACATTATATATATATATATATGTGTATATAATATATTCAGCATTATCATCATATGATGATACATAGACCTCTGGAACAAATTAAGAGATCTTTTGCTTTCCTTTCCAAAAAAGTCGAAAAGATACATTTTGATTGAGGAACAGAAGGGTTAAAATTAAACTGTAAATTGACCCTTTCTGTTCCTCATTCAAAACTATCCTTTCCAACTTTTTTTGGATAGGAAAGAAAAAGGTGCAGTGGTCTCTTAATTTTTTCCGGAACTGTATATCTTGCCATAGTTAGGCTCATGGTTAGGCTTTTAACCTTACCCCTCTGACCTTGAGCCGCGATTTGAGCATGCCCATCTCCAGCTCGTTGTCGTGGCGTCGTCCCTTGACCTTGCAGAGGTGAACAAGACAGGCCTTGGAACGGAGGATCAGGTAGTAGAAAGACTTGGGAGAGGGCACCAGGTTGAAGGGGGCTGGCAGAGTACGCCCCTCGTCAAAATAGGACATCCACAGCTTGGCACGGGCGAACTTCCACTCCACATCCGCATCTGTCTACGGGGTGGGTGGGGGACAGGATCAGACACCGGCACGAACCAAAAAAACGAAGAAACACAGTATATGCTCATGGAAATACAGAACGATTACAGGCGGATTTCAAATATTTCTGTATAAATTGTCTAAACACGTCCTGTTGGCCATAGCTATGTTCAGATTACACAGGAACTTGGCCCATTGGACAATGAAAGAGACGTGAATGACTGACCTCAATCTCCTGGTAGGAGCTGTTGATCATCGCGATGAGCATGTTGAGTAGAACCACCACCATGGTCACATTATAGACCCCATAAAGCACATAACCAATGTTCTCTATGAACTTATGGTCATACTTCAGAACCACAGATATCACCTCCGAAAGACCAAAGATGGACCAGAACAGAGTTTTAAAGCTTTCCTCCACCCTGTTAGACACACACATGTAAGAACACACACACACACACAAACATGTTTCCAGAAATTAGAATTCATTTCGCAGGGATTCAAATGTCAGCCCAGGTACCTGGACACAGGACAGACGATACCTCTTCTATGCAGTAAGGGTACCCTCGACTGAAGGCCATGTCCTGCAGGCCTGGGAATGACAGATCTGACTCCTGGATATCAGTAATGCCAGCACTGACAACTGAGGCTGTTCAGACGTAACATGAGGGGCTGCTATATTACCAGCTTGTTAACAAAGTTCTGCTGCATGTTCCAGTCAAATGAGAATCTCACTTCCAGAGCAAGTCCCCTTCTCAGGCCCAGAGCAACAATATCTGGTGTATTTGGTATGCCGGAGAACAGTGACGCTGACGGGGGGGGACAACCGGTAACGTCCCGAGCCCTGGGATTCCTGTCGGCTTCCCTGCTGGAGAATAGCATCCTAATAAACCGTAAACTAACTCCCTCCTGCAGATGATTTTAATGAATGTTGGTTACACTATCTGTCTTAATTCTCTGCCGTGTCAACACGTCTGATTATGTCTAGGAAGAGATATGTCCTGATACTAACAGCACTCATTAACAACATGGGCTACATAGTAGATTACATTTGATTCAGCATGTGAAATACAGAGTGGAAGATGGTTTGCAGAGTACCAGAGTCACCCCCATATCATACGATATTATAAACATGAGATTTAACAATTCTGGACAAGTTTGCATACACTAATTGGAAAAGATGAGTTCTTATCAACAGTAAGGTTGTCCATGACTGCTGACACAGAAGAAAGCATCGAGCTAGATGCTTCGCCCTTGACTTCTAAAGGCCATGTACTGTCAGCCTGTGAACATGGCCATGACTTCTGAATGTCAGAATTACAAGGTTGAACTGATAACTAAAGATCTTTGGGTGTAATATTTTGTCAGCTTGTCGGCAACGGCCTGCCCCATGAAACAGACAAATGAGCCAACATGAACTCACTGCTCACATCAATATTCAATGGTTGTCCAGGAAAATATCTGCATCTGTCGGTGATGTGAAAACTCTATAAAGTCCTTAGAAGAGAAAATTCAGATTTAAGGCTAGGGTTAGGTACTATGGTAAACAGTTGTGGGTAAGTTCAGCATGGGTGGAACATCCCATCCTGGGGAAAACTGTGATTTGTCCCCCCCAATATATAAATGTAAACATAAGTATGTAATTTCAATATTATTGATAAGATTCAATGAAAGCCCTTGTTGTAATTATAGATACTTAATAGCGCATTTTCATGTTTCAAAATTTTACAACCCCCCCGCCCGGTTCCTCACAATAGTTTGATCCACTGACCCCCCCAGCTCTCAGCAGTGGCACATCGTGCAGTAGTGGGGCAGTGCATGTGTGCGACGCTATCAGTCTGCCGTTGGTGGCTGACTTTCTGTAAGTAGTTAGACATTTCTTTACTTTTAACACTCAGTACAATTAAGCACATTCCTGGCAGTCACCATCCTTTGTTTTTGCTGCATCGAATTACAAGTCACACTTTATGTTAGCTAGAGATTAGCTGACGTTTGCTAGCAAGCTGCAGTAACATCAACCAGTGTTTGCAGCTTTTTGAATCTGACTCAATGACAGAAGCCTGAAATGCAATGTATGTATTGTTTTTTAGCTGGCAAAGTGACTGTTCGTGTCTACTGTCTGAAAGGAACTCAAAGCATGTAGCTAACGTGAGGTTAATCCAGTCAGTTTGTTTTATGTTGGTAGGGTTCTCACACAATAGCTGAATTTGCAGAGCTACAGTAGCAAGCAATCCAATAATGCAAACTAAAACCGAGTTACATCAATACTTTTGGTGTCTACTAGTTTACACTTGAAACTGACACCAGCAAAACTCAGCGGCAAACTTTGCAAAACAAGTATTTCAAGGGATGGCGGTAGAGAATCTAAAACTAGCTAGCTTTGATCAACTTTTGATTGGACAACATGTCATAGAATCCAGTACTGATGTTTATATATGTTTTTTATGTTAGTGGCTATATGCTCTTTGCATTATGAGAATTATAGCACATGTGGAAAAAGGAAAATGTCAGCATTGGATCGGTCCTTTGTATCGGCAGACTCGAGGTTCAGTAGTCAGTATTGATATCGACAATGAAAAAGTGGTATTGGTACATCCCTGTTAATGAGGGTTTTAAGTGAATGCTAGTGGCATTCAGACGCAATAAAGATAAATAGAGAAACATAATTATTGGCGTTTTTTGGGATTTGTATCTTAACATATGTTAATTACAATACATTACAATATTTGATAACCACTTTATTGTCACCTTATTGTAAGTTTTAAGGTAAGGTTTTCATTCTGAATGGTTAAGGTTATTCAGATTTTCATTATTAATGGTAAAGCTAGGTGTTTAGATTGTGGAACAGCTTAAAAACAAAATAAAATAATTTGAACTCTGGACTTTAAGTAACCTATGCACCATGCCAGATAGTAATACCCGGCAGATCGCCGGTCTATTTGAATGTAATAGCTCTCACCGTCACCCCCTTGTGCAAATTCTATATGTATGTATATAGCATATGATTCACCGCCTGGAAATACATGGAATATAGGCCTTGACCTGTGGAAATCTGTTTCAGTGAAAAACTCACTTCCAATCTGGCCTCCCCTGAACTAAACCAATATTTTTGGTACAACGCAAGCGCACGCACGCGCAACCTCATGGGGACCAGAAAATAGAAATTGCACAATCCCTTGCCCTAATCTTATTTTAACCGTAAACCTAACCTTATCCCTTACGCTAATCCTAACCGTAACCTAACCCTAATCTAACTCTAATAATGTAACATTTATGCCTAAATGTTACCCAGGTGTAATGCTTAACCTAAACCCTAAACTTAACCAACAAAGCCTGGACCTTAAAGGTCCCCATGAGTCCCTTTTCTTGTGGTTTTACTATACTCATTGGGACATTTGGTCCACATAAGTATAGTTAGACCACACACACACACAAACACACACACACACACACAAGAATTGACATTTTTTGGTCCTTCTTCACACACCCACACACAAACCCTTCACAAACACACGCATGCACACACACACACACACCAACAAACAGCGGGTGAGTCTTTAAAGCAGAGTACAAGGATCTTTTTGTAGATTTTATGAGCTGGCACTGATTAAATAGCTGATGAGTCATGTCCAATTCCAACACATTATCCCCCCACCAGGACAGCTCAACTAAAGAGTCATGTCCAATTCTCATGCCACATTTTGGAATGTATCACCAAGCAAATTACTTTTTTCTGCAATAAAATCAGAACCTTAGACCAAACCATCTCAGTCCAGAGTAGACAATTCTGCTGTCAACCATAATACTCAGCTAACCCACAGATAAAGCCTGGTTTTCTTGGCTGAGGAGGTTTGCAGTAAGATTGAAACCGTGTGTAGAGAACAAACATTTTGACGCAGTTCTGTAAACATTAGCAAACTGAACAAATCAACTTCAAGGGGCAATATTCTAAAAAAAAAAAAAAAATGTCCACAGTAGTTGACTGACTTCTGCACTGACTAGTCAATGTGGCACCCTCCCTCTCAGTCGGTGAAAAATGTGACGATGGCAAATTGCAGAGTGAAATACTTCTAATTTCCTGAATGCCAGAATTCTACACGGTTATCTTCAGTTCAAGTGAGGACAAGTACTGAATTGTGTAGGGAATCATTATGCCTCAGTCACTAGAAAATATCTTTAAAATATGAATATAATTAAGTGATAACAGCTTTTGTATGCTTGTTGACTAAAAGAAATGAGTGAAAGTAAGTTTTATAACAAACATGCATTGTATCTCTTGTACATTTCCAGATACACAGAAACCTAATATCCAGTGATTTTTTTATATAGGTGCCCAGGTTTTTCTGCAATTCATCCTTTAATATGTTGTATTTTCAGTGATTCATCTAAATGAATGGCAAACTCAAATAGAAAATTATACACTGAACACACGTCCTCACATATTAGGTCTACTGGGATCAACTCAGAATAAACTTAGCATATTTTACAGAATACTGGAAAACACTAAGCCTCCAGACCGCTCTCTCCCTGCCCTCTCTTTCTCCCTCTCCTTATGTTTGTGTCAGTCCCAGGGGATACAATAACGCCTAACATAAATCTGCTATCTTTCACCACATAATAATGTCCTGTTTCAGTTTCCTCTTTTATACCACATGTACTAAATGTATCTACACATACTATATGATCATTCAGGTATGTACTATATCTTAGGACAATTTGCATATGACCAGATTTGGGTATTTTGTGTTGTATCAGAATTCCAGTTGGTTGAAGCAATGGCTACTTTTTTTGGGGTTCATACTATGTAACTGTAAACCCATCCATTTGACCATACATCCATATGACGAGATATTCATATGAAAACCTATCCAGATGAAAAATTATTAATTAGACAATCCATTCATATGACAATTTATCCATATGACAAATGATTAATATGAAAACACATTGACATTACAACCTATTGATACTGTATGAGAACAAATCCAATTAATATCCTAAAGACTTTTTTTACATGGGCACAGTCACATAGTGCTTATACAGATAGCCCGCCAAAAAACCCGAAAAGAGCAAGCAACAATCTCCCTGGTAGGGTTAGAACAAGGGAATAAACATATAGAGAGGCTGGATGTTGATGGGTGGCCAGGCCTCTTCTGGCTATGCCCGGTGAAGAATAGATTTTTGCACTACATCAATATTTTTACATGTTCAGTTGACCAGCAGGTCAATAAACACAGATGGGCTGTGTCCAGAGTCTTTAAACAGAATCTACCTCAGCTGTACAACCAGGTGGACAAAAATGATCAGGGGAGGGCATTCATATGAGAACCCCTCCATATGAAAACCCATGTACTACTTTCAATTAGATAAAAGGATAAAAGATTGGCATAATTGCATTCTGTTTTTATTAGCATTTTATGCTACATCCCATCTTTTTGGGATGGGAGTGTATAAAATAACATAATAGAATGTCTAAAATAAAATACAGAACATATAGGTTGTATGACAACACACATGGCAGTATTTCCATCTTAAATACACGCATTTGACAGCCTTCCAATGAGAACCCTTCCTAAGGCAACACATGGTTTGCTTCTTCCTGTTGTTTAGACGTGATTCTCAACCCTTCACTGACCTCCAAGCCCACTTGAAAATGATTAGCATTTTATTAAGCAAATAAATCATTTAAAAACATAATATAAGCTTTAAACAAGTATACCCAAATCAGTAGTCATTTTAATAGTCACTACAGTAGTCATTACAGTAGTCATTACTGTGTGGTTTCTCTAGTCGACTCATTGTGAACCATTCTGCCAGGTTCCGCCTCCTATTCACAGAGCAGTGCAGTGGATGTACTAATCTGTCATTACTGTAAACGCTTCTACTGTAAATAGTTCCCTAACAGCTGGTCACAGTTGGTGCCATCAGAGACACAGCAGGACGTAACCCAAAGGAGACAAGGGACAAGACACCAGTACCCCAGTAGTGCCCTTGTGCCTACTGCCTCCTTCCTGTCTTCTCCAACCCCCTAGGTTGACTGTCACACAGAAACACACACACACACTGCCCCTCCCCCTGTGGGTAAGCATGGCAGTGACTCACCTCTTCTGTGTGCCGTCCAAACCCAATCACTTCTCTTCTACTCCCACAAGACTCTGTCTCTTTTATAGTATCTCATTTGTTTTCCATCTTTCTCTCTATACCAGAGACTCCTTCTACCGTATATCTTCACCTTCTCTCTGACTCAGTCTTCTCCCGTTCAGCCTATCTATATTTCCCCATCTCTCTGTCTCTCTTATTCTACCCAGTTTCCCCTCACTCTGACTTTCTCTACCTTTCTCTTAACCACTCCATCTCTCCCTGGGAGACAGAACATACACTAGGATTAGACATTAATTTACAAAAAAGCATTAAAGAAATAATGATCACGATTGTCAGAATGACAATCAATAGAGCAATTAGCAATAGAAGATAAGAAACATACAATACACAATCAAAATAACATTTGAATAATGTCGAGGTTGCTGCCAATCCAAAGTCCTCCCCTGCAAAAGGCTTTGAAATCTTGAATAATAGTCTCACATTTGGGGAAATAACACACTAATTATTTTATATTTCGAACATTTCTGTGTCAGGTTCTGCTGTGGTACAGTGGTTGCACAACATTTCCTCTACTGGGAGACAGGTTTTCCTGTGTCTACACTTCTCAATGTCAGGCTGTACTTACTGAGCCTGGACTTATCTCCTTTGTCTTTATCTTTCGATTCCTTTTTACCTTTTTCCATTTCTGTCTCTATACCTCTCAATCTCTCTCTACCTTTCAACTCTCAACAACTTTCTCTCCATGCCTTTCTTTATCTCAATCTCTTTAAGATTCCCGTTTTCTCTCACCACTTCTCTTTCACTCTGTTTCTGTCTTTTCCTTCCATTTACTCTTCTCTCTGTCTCTCTTTCTTTCTCTCTCTCTAGTCAGGGAAATCAGTCCTTAGATCAGTAAATAACTGATGTTAATAAAAGGCCTCATTTCTTCTCCCTCTCTTGCTCATCATTCTGATATTAAAATAATCGCCCAGCCTCACTTATTCAACTCTTCCCTTAAAGCAGTAAGATATGAGCCTCTCTTCCGCTCTCCTATCAAGGCAGTCTCCCAGGAGACTGACATACAGACGCATCTTTAAATATTAAACGCAGATTAACTTTTCTCTCTCGCTGAGCCGTATCCATGGTGACAGCTGGGTGGAGCTACCAATTAAGTGTTATAACAAGACATGACTGTACTTGGCTCCTTCATTAAGTCTGTCCATGGGTTGGCTGGCTGTTACAGTGCCCCCTCTCGGTCTCTATATCCCCTCCACCTGTTTCACCATATCCACCCCATCTCTCTTTACCTCCACCCATTTTCCCATGTCCACCCCCTCTCTCTATCCTCTACCTGTTTCACCACATCCACCCCATCTCTCTATCCTCCACCTGTTTCACCACATCCACCCCATCTCTCTATCCTCCACCTGTTTCACCACATCCACCCCATCTCCCTATCCCTCCACCTGTTTCACTACATCCACCCCATCTCCCTATCCCTCCACCTGTTTC
>JACXGJ010017636.1:0-10970 GCA_016801105.1 Esox niger
CACACACACACACACACACACACACACACACACAAGTGCACACGCGCGCACACAGGCGCACACACACAAGCACATACAATTAATGACCCTTTAATTGCCTTTAGCATCTCATTGGTGTGCCGACGTGATCCGTTTAATAAAAACACAAACAATGTCATGAATATCAGTACAAGCCCAGATACTCTCTGTGTGGCAGAGGAACATGTGGAGCCTGTATAACTGTGTGTGTTTGTATATGTGAGTACATGGATTTGAATTTGTTGTTGTGGGTTTGTTTGTTTGTTTATGTACGTGTGTGTGTGTGTGTGTGTGTGTGTGTGTGTGTGTGTCAATCGTCTGTAGAGTGCAACAACAGTTTGTATTTCACATGATATCAAAACACTAAATATCCCTTCATTATCACAATTAATATCAGTAATATCACTGCAATCAATATTACTGTTCTCATTGTTCTCATTATGAAATTAATCTTCAGAATGATTCCTCAATTTTAATACAAAATACGATTTATTGGAATTATTAAATATAGCAAGGTAATAAAATATTATCAATACTACCATAATTGTTGTTTTTATTTATATATGTATGTCTATTAATAATAAAACATGTATGACAATAGTATTAGAATTATTGATTATATTATTAAGAATATTTACCATCATAATATTATTTGAATAATTAGCAGCATTTATGTTTGCATAAATTATTGCATAATTATTATAATTCATATTAGTATTATCGTGAAAGTCATCTTTGGAAACAATCTATTCAACCTAGAATATAAAACGTTCTAACATTGTAACAAAAACCTCCCGTGTAAATAAAAATAAAGAAGAGCGGCTGTGTCTGTCTTTCTCTCCGTTTAAAACAATCGATTTCCTCTATTGTCTAATAATTAAGACCATGTCGCATCTTAAGACGAGGCAGCGGAGGAATCATTAACAAGACAGCTAGACAGAGGCCCGGGCGGCCGCCTCACAACCCCGCTTACTGGCGGAGGTAGAAACGGCAGAGCGAATAGAGAAGGGGAGGGAGGAGGGGAGGGTTCAGACACGGTTAACATTGTTGTTTTATAAATGTATACCTTTAGTTTAGTCTACGACACGTGATCAAGACAACACGGGGGTACTGATGGTTAAAGGAAATAACAGTGTTAGGTCTTGTAAAATTAGTGTCGAACCAAAATATATATTTAGGGCATAGGTCATTAATATGGTAAATTGCCAAAAAATGTAATACTTTTAAGAGAATTAAAACACAAACATGCTTGATCTCAAAACTCTAAGCGACATCATATTAATTTGACATCGCATGGCGTTAGTTATGTCGCTGTGCGGAAAGGCGTTATAAAAAATAGCACCGTAATTTACCTTTCTAATTAATATGTTAATTAATAATGCTATAATAACCCGTTATTAGCTCAATATTACCTTTATTCTGCCCCATGTCAGCCCTCTCTTCCCTCTTTCGGTCTCTGCTTCAGTCATGCTGTAAAACACACTGCCCCCTCTTGCCTTACTGCCACTCTCTTTCTGATAAAACTCCCTTTAGAAGGATGTATTTCTTTCCCAGCGCTTTCTGATATTGCTGTTTATATTCTCCTAAAAGCAGTGTTTTACCTCGTCCCGCTGCGTGTGTTTTAACCACACACTCACACACACACCACGGCTCTACACGGCAGGAGCAGGGAGCCTCCATCTCGCGCTAGCTGTGGCGCAGGAGTCCCTCCCCCGCGCTCTCCAACACCACAACATTCATGACGTACCAACATTTCACACACAATTTCACTACTATTTAAACGTTTTGGACATGCATGGCACCAAACTCTCACCCTACATTGCCCTATGTACCTGGACGCGACCCCGTGGACATCCCTGGGCCGGGTTGGATTCTAAATTTCTCGTACAAACCTTTTGACTTTTTCCCCCTGATTTAAAAATTGCGGGAAATTCAATTTTTATTTTGCCCTCTCTAAAAAACTTTTTCTCAGTTATAGAACAGCCTTACCAAATCCTCGTATCTCCCAGGGTGCTCCTTGCCCGTCCAGTCCCGTCGTGTGGGCAGCAGCTGCGGCACAGAGACACATTTCACCCACATCAGTAACACGGCGAACGATCGCGTTTGGGTTTTAAAACATTTAATAAGAAATGTGCTTAATATCTACACGAGAAAGTGCAGGGGGAGCAGCGAGATGCCAGGCGAGCAGAGTCACAGCACTCACCTCCTTCTCCTCCACTTCCCGGATCAACGTCTGAAAATATAATTAAAAAAACACACAAAATAAGACACCAAAAAAAACCTGAGAATATAGTAAATAATCCTAATATACCCGTCTGACCCACCGTCGCTGCGTTCTGGCACGGTCCAGCCTGAAGAAAGCGGGAGATTAGGAAGTAGAGTTCTGTTGGGGTGAGAGAAGGACGGAGTGTTGAGCTACAGAGGAGGGCGCAGGAGCGCTACGGAGAAGAACTAAAGCATCTAAATGTCATATAGTTAGCTTGTTGTACTCACCAGAATTCAGTTGTGCGATTAGTTTACTGTCTGAATCCATTTTGTGGTTGTTTTTAGGGGGCAGCGCAAGGCTGCGTAGGGCTGCGTTGGGCTGAGGGAGTCAGCCCTATAGCTGTCACTGTTTACCCAGCAGGAAGACACTTCCTCCATTCAAGACCGCACCACAGCCAAGCAGCCAGGCCCGGCCACCTACATACCCCTCCGCGCTGCCGTCAAATAGGCCCTACGTTAGGTTCAATCCTATAACAACTCGACGCGTCGCATCGATAACACCAGAATAACTGTTCTGACGGCCACGCGAATGTCTTTGTATCATGTAGGGCGATAAAGATGCGCTAAAACTTGTTTTATTATTCAGTGCCACCTCACCCCCACCCTACCCTGGAAAGCGCAAGCCCTCTGCGCAGGAATACCAAGTAGTGGAGGCTATTTTACGCACGCACGGGACGTCGTAGGGAGGCAGCAGAAATGGCAACACTGTGTCAGAAGAGTGTACCAGAGAAAATGGTTGTTGCATTGTAACGAGATGATCAGTGATTTGATACAGTGCTCTTTTGAGTGTTTTGGTTTTCCAACTCGTACAAAGTAGGCTAACAGCTTCGCGCAGCTGGTTATAAAGCTATACAATCATATTTATTGTAAGATCTATTCGCTTGTCAGATCTATTCGGAAAGATCTGTCAGACCGTGCCCGGTATCGTGATTTGGTGCTGCTCTTACATTTTCGACGTCGTTTTGTTCGTTAATTTGTCGCCAGAGTCGGTGCACTAGGTTTTTCGTCGTGCCGTTATTGTATAACTAACAACGTGTCTAAAACATCACACCCACTCCCGGAGTTCGTCCTCCATTTCTCTCTTTCACTCTGCTGCCTGGCCGAGCCTGTCTCCCAGCAGTAAAATGGGGGAAGGGTTGATGAAAGGAAAGGGGGAATGAGGACTAATGAATGAGACCAAACCTCGTGAGTTACAGGAATCCACGTCAAATGGCAAAATAGACGGATAATTTAAAACATGCATGTTTAGAAAATCATATTTGTTTTTCATAGGTTCTTTAGGTGGTATAGTCGCTCGATATTAATTAACTTAGACTAATTTAAGTTTTGTCAGATATTTTTGAGTTTACCCCCCCAAAACGGACACAATAATATTAAAGTATATTGTATTGACATTGTACTGAAAGAACCACGTTAGAGACACTTGTCAATCTGATTAGCCAGAACTCGAAAAAAACAGTCACTATAACGTAAAACATTTTTTCTGAGATACTATTTTATTTTCTACTGTTAACTAAGAAGCTACGAATACATAAATTGACAACTGCAAGGGCGGCTTTTCACTTGAGTCTGAGGGAATCCCAGGACTGGGGCCATGTTTCCATTTGGGCTCCTGCCTGTGTGAAGTGGCATGATCCTAACTGAGCCCAGCCACTGGTGCTCATTGCTACTCTTTATCTCCGAAAAAAGTCTTCATTCTGGCTGTCTCAAGCTACCTCAGGAACAGACTCTGTGCTGGCTGTCTCAGTCTACCTCAGGAACAGACTCTGTGCTGGCTGTCTCAGTCTACCTCAGGAACAGACTCTGTTCTGGCTGTCTCAGTCTACCTCAGGAACACAGACTCTGTTCTGGCTGTCTCAGTCTACCTCAGGAACACAGACTCTGTGCTGGCTGTCTCAGTCTACCTCAGGAACACAGACTCTGTGCTGGCTGTCTCAGTCTACCTCAGGAACACAGACTCTGCTGGCTGTCTCAGTCTACCTCAGGAACACAGACTCTGTACTGGCTGTCTCAGTCTACCTCAGGAACACAGACTCTGTGCTGGCAGTCTCAGTCTACCTCAGGAACACACTCAATCTACCTCAGGACTTCAAGGTCTTGTTGCTGGCCCGTCACACTTTACCTCAGGACCATATGAAACTGATACTCAGCAACAAAACATAATGAGTTGGGTCCAGATCTACTCCAGGACACCTAGGGCTTTATGCAGGCTGTCCTACAGCAGGTGATTCTTTTTTTATGTAGAATTTATAACAGTCTGTTGTAGAATGGCCATCAGACATTTTGGGTAAATAATCAATTCAAGCCCAGGTACACACAGGGCTTGCCAAACTTTTTGTTTTTGTGTACAATAGTAATTATCTGACAAAATGATATATATTTAATTTGAGCTGAAACGGGTGGTGGGATTGTCTGACATAGAAATGCCAATGATTTGTGGTCAGGGTGCACATTCAGGTTTGGGGAGAGCTGGTGGAGGGAATCAAGGGACATTTGGGAAATTATGCTGCCCAGCACCTTAAAGTCATTACAATCACAGAAAGGATACAAAACTACTATACAAATTATGTATGCTTGTGTGGAGACAGATGTGTTCGTTACTGGATCCAGTCCGACCCCTGACCTCTAGTTTTAGGTGTGTTGGCGGGCCTTGGCCACCAGGTGGCAGCCTATCTCCGTCAGTTCTCAAAGGTCAGAGGTTACAGGTAGACCAATGAGACACCAGAGACATATCTCTGGCATCAGGAGGGAGCCAAGCTAAAATAAATTCGCCTCTTGTTCTCTAGTGTTATCCTCTTACTCGTCCAGCATGTCCACCACTCAGAATGGAGCAATATGACACTATATTTGATGAATCATGTTTTGTGCAATTACAGTTACGCAGTTGTATAACGCTGAAGTACAGTGCAAGATTTTAAAATAATGTTAATAGTTCTGTACGGCTTTTATACATGGTCACTGTATGTACAGTTGTACTCCTAAATTTGCATATCCTGGCAGAGATTGTGAAATTTTGGCTTTGATATTGAAAATGTGACTGATAGTGATCATATGAATCAATTTATTATCTTAGTTGTTTGTCGCCTTATTAAATCATAATAATAACAAAAATCCCCCAAATGGCCCTGATCAAAAGTATACATACCCTTGAATGTTTGGCCTTTTTACAGACACGCAAAGTGACACACACTGGTTAAAAAGGCAATTAAAGGTTAATTTCCCACACCTGTGGCATTTTAAATTGTAATTAGTGTCTGTGTATAAATACTCAATTATTTTTTTATCTCTCATGTGGATGCACTGAGCAGGCTGGATACTGAGTCATGGGGAGCAGAAAATAACTGTGAAAAGACCTGCGTAACAAGGTAATAGAACTATATATAGATGGAAAAGGATATATAAAGATATCCAAAGCCTTGCAAATGCAAGTCAGTAGTGTTCAATCACTTATTAAGAAGTGGAACATTCAGGGATCTCTTGATACCAAGCCAAGGTCAGGTAGACCAAGAATGATTTCAGCCAAAACTGCCAGAAGAATTGTTCTGGATACAAAGAAAAACCCACAGGTAACCTCAGGAGAAATACAAGCTGCTCTGGAGCATAACGTGACGATACATGAACAAAAATGAGCTGCATGGTTGAGTTGTCAGAAAGTAGCCTTTACTGTGCCAATGCCACAAAAAAGCCTGGTTACAATATGCCAGACAACACCTTGACACGCCTCACAGCTTCTGGCACACTGTAGTGAAGAGCCCAAAATAAAGATTTATGATCACAACCAGAAGTGCTATGTTTGGAGAGGGTCAACAGGGCCTTTAGTGAACAGAATAACACCCCCCCCCCCCCCGCTGTGAAGCATGGGGGTGGATCACTGATGTTTTGGGGGGTGTGAGCTCTAAAGACACAGGGAGTCTTGTGAAAAATGGATGGCAAGATGAATGCAGCATGTTATAAGAAAATACTGGCAGACAATTTCAATTTTTCAGCACAAAAGCTGTACATGGGACGCTCTTGGACTTTCCAGCATGACAATGACCCTAAGAACAAGGCCAAGTTGACCCTCCAGTGGTTACAGCAGAAAAAGGTGAAGGTTCTGGAGTGGCCATCACAGTCTCCTGACCTAAATATCATCAAGCCCCTCTGGGGAGATCTCAAACGATGTGGTTCATGCAAGACAACCAAAGACTTTGCATGACCTGGAGGCATTTTGCCAAGACAAATGGGCAGCTCTACCACCTGCAAGAATTCAGGGCCTCATATACCACTATAAGTAAAGACTGCATGCTGTCATTGACGCTAAAGAGGGCAATACACAGTATTAAGAACTGAGGGTATGAAGACTTTTGAACAGGGGACAGTTAATTTTTTTCATTGTTGCCATGTTTTGTTTTATGATTGTGCTATTATGTTATAATCTACAGTTGAATGTGAATCCCATAATAAAAGATGGGTTTTGCCTGCTCAATACATTTTTTCTTAAACATTTTTACATATATTACCAATTCTCCAAGGGTATGCAAACTTTTGAGCACAACAGTAGACCGTTTGTCAGAGATTATCAATTTATGTAGACTGTCTACTAGAGACACTCATCACAACACATAGACTTCCAGGAACTTATTACCGGTATATGTTGACTGTCTGGTTAGGCCTTTTTACTGTACGTAGACTGTCTGGTTAGGCCTTTTTACTGTATGTAGACTGTCTGGTTAGGCCTTTTTACTGTATGTAGACTGTCTGGTTAGGCCTTTCTACTGTATGTAGACTGTCTGGCAAGGACTTATCACTGTACATAGACTATTTGCCAGGAATGTCTTCATCCCTGTGTTCATAATGAAAACGATTGCGTCTTATTGCATAACTAGATCTACCTTTGCAGAACCAGGATTCCGTAAATTCTATTGGACTTCTGAACCTTTCCCATTGATCGACACATAACAAAGGCAAAACGACCACTCAGCAATATTTGGCGAACCCCCCCAAAACCGGTGATCCAAGAGGCTTTGTGGTCCAGCAGGTCTGATTCTACAGGGAAATACTTCCACATCCACAGGCTGTCATTGGCCCCCGGCTCTGAGTGACACCTGAACTGCACAGTGAGGCCTTGCCTAGTCCCGACTATCCCGCCTCTTTGGCAAATGCTGACCTTTCACTTCCTGACGCAGCAGTTGTGTTTAACACACACACACACACACCATGGGCTTTGTAGAGTTTGTTGGGCCCTCACACCAATACAAACCTATATATGAACGCGCACGCGCACACACACGCACGCACGCGCATGCACACACACACACACACACACGTTGTGTCTGTTTTGTATAGAATCAGATGTTAGGGACCCCACTTGTAGCACACACAAGAAAGTAAAGCACACACAGGAAAAAAAAAAACACTGCACTCAGAAGACATTAACTTTGTGTTTTTATTTCAAAATAATGTTTTTCCCACAGGCAGGTTGGAACCCAGAGTTCTAGAAGCCCCAAGGTTCTAGAAGAGCAGCACTACTCTGTATCAAAGCATCACCAGTCAGTCAGACAACTGGGGGCGTCAGGCACGCATGCCGACACAAACGCACGTTAAAACGCAGGAGTTTCAAACAGAGAAGTGGCGATTCTAAACACTTTTCTAAAAAGCCACAAATATTCTTGATGGCAACGCCTCACGCCAGGGGGAGCAGTCCCCTGTGGTGTCATGGATGGGAGGTCAACTTCCTTGACAGTAATGTGATTACAGAGCCTTCACCAGCGAGGGGATATGACATCTCCATTTAAAAAGGAAGAGATGGGTAGAAGAGATGAAGACCCTTGAGGTTTATTTCAGTGCCAGATAAATGATATTTTTGCGTCCGTTTTATAAAAACATGTCACTTCATTCTGTCTATCAAGAAAAGGAAGAGGGAGGGGTGTAAAACAAAAAACAGAGGCAAGAAATAATGAACTGCAAAGAGGAATTTGGATGTGTGGGGGCTGCTGGTAATCTTCCCTAAAATCCCAAGTCTAAAAAAAATTCAGCATTTTACAAAATCCTAGTAAAAAAGATCCTTCACTTATGTCCATGGTACCAGGTAGGGAGGAGTCAGCGACACACCTCTTCATTCTTTCTCCTCCTCAGACTCCGCCTCCACAGTCTCAGTCTCCTGCAGGAAGACACGCGAGTACACCATGATGTCATGAAGGGACCAATGAGAACCCTGCGGGAGGCGCCGTTTCCGTCCATGGCCACTAGGTCTGGAGTTAGTAATATCACTACCCTCCCACAGCACACAAACATATAAACACGTCCTACTATCACAGTGTAGCCCAACACACAACGTCAGAGTTAAGGTTAAAGCAGTCAGATGTCGGACAGTGGCAGTTTAACAGTCCTTTTGTCACACAAAAACTGACAGCTGCTATACCACACAAAACGCACATAGGTGTTATTCCACACAGAAGGCCGAACACTGGTTAACTTCAAAGCGATGGAAAGAGGTCGCAACCTTACGTTTGTCCAACTACAGCCTCTGAAAGCAACGGGCAGTGCCACTTGGTCGAACCAGAGATGCCGTGACCTGCCGATGAATTTGGATGCCGTCCCCCCCACTTGACTACATTAAAACGGCAGGCATGAACGACAGCGATGCAGGGATGCGATCGCATGTCCTCTCCATGCACGCGACCTCGTTCCAACTGCACGGCTGGACCACACACGGACTGAATCCCACGGCACGCGGTCTGGCTGAGTGTGTGCAGGTCATACCATGTACTCTGACTGTCTCACTCTGGCCTCGAACTGATGTAGAGTAGGGAGTAATGCTTCTGTAGTAAGTAACACTGACACTGGAACGGGACACACAGATCTGTGTGTGTGCGCATGTGTGTGTGTGTGTGCATGTCAGATATTGAGACAAGGGGGAACATGAAAGGAAGATAGTTAGATGGCTGCATCATGCACTGCCTCGCCCCGCCCTCTCACCTTCTACACTCCACCCCTAACCTGACCTGACAGAGGCGTGGCCTAGCGTACCTCCTTTGTCGTGGTCTGTCCGTTGTGGGAGGGTCCGTCCTCCTTCTTCCCCTTAGCTCCGCCTTTTTTCCCCTTCATGGCCTTGTCGTCGACCTTCTCCACTGGCTTCTGGGCGGAAAGAGCAAATCAGACCATGGAACAGAAACAGCAAGCCAATTGAAACACGGAGACGGAGGACTGAAAACACCAATGACTAAATCAAAAAAAATTAAATTAACAAAACTTTTCTGAGACACTTGTGAAACAACATGCATTTACACATAAATGCTCCAACATCTAGACAGTGTTTTTTTGTGTGTGAGTGTGTGAGTGTGTGCGCATTCACACGTGAGGCTGCCCAGTTTCATTACCTTGGCGATAGCCTTTTTAGGCTTGACATCAACAGGTTTGGGAGGAGCCGGTTTCTGTAGATTATAGAGGGAGAAGTTTGCATTAGCATTTGCCTAGCTCAGAGTTAGGAGTTACCATATGTTTAGTTTAGCTTAGCCTAGCGTAAAGTGTGTGGAAACACCATAGAATTAGCTTAGCTTTGGGAATGGGGCATTTCTATAGAATTAGCTTAGCTGAGTGAAATGGACTTTTCAATGGAATTAGCTAAGCTGGGTGAACAGAGCACTTCTATAGAATTAGCTTAGCAAAGAGAATGTGAAAATACCATAGAAATAGCTTAGCATAGAAATACACTGCATGTCAAACTTGAACAATAAGTTCATTGTAAACTATAGGTGAGACCCTACAATAGGCCTACCGACTAGTAGCCTACAGAGTGAAACGGGGTAACATCGACATACCGACGGCTTATTGCTAGTAAAAGGCATATAGTGCTGTATAGTGGAGTTTATATAGTGCAGCATATCATTTGACGATATCATAATTAACATTAAACCTCTTAATAATTAGTTACTATGTAATAATTCACTCCACAGTAAGACGCAGTCAAAATGTGGCCGAGCTGATAGATCGTGGTGGTTGCAACAGCAGGAGTTGCGGGTTCAAATCCCACTGGGGACAAACAAGTGGGGAGGGGAAGTATAAAAATGGATACACTCAGGCGGTTAAGTTGCATGGGATTAGAGTGTAAGTTAAATGTTGTAACTTTAATAATATAATAACATTGTCCATGGGATACTGTTTTAAAAGGGGCAACAAGCTGAACAAATTAAAGTGTACCAAAAGCTATGGGCCTCTGGGAAATGTAGTGCACTATAAAGACAACAGGATGACATTTGCACTCAGCAAAGTTTGCCATGCCTGAGGACAGTATCACAGCGAAATCACATGACCAACAACGGGTGAACAGAATGGAACCAACAGAGATAAACATCAAACGGAACAAGGAGAGACGAGCAAAAACAAGCACAGAACCAGACGCAACCTGCAGGAACATTTTCTCACCAGCACCTGTTGAACATTCTCTGAATGGAACTCTCTGATTTATATGTCATTTAGAATGTTCATCAGAGTGTCATCTAGAACAGTGATTTAGAATGTTCATCAGAGTGTCATCTAGAACAGTCATTTAGAATGTTCATCAGAGTGTCATCTAGAACAGTCATTTAGAATGTTCATCAGAGTGTCATCTAGAACAGTCATTTAGAATGTTCATCAGAGTGTCATCTAGAACAGTCATTTAGAATGTTCATCAGAGTGTCATCTAGAACAGTCATTTAGAATGTTCA
>JACXGJ010017637.1:0-10969 GCA_016801105.1 Esox niger
CTCTGCAGGAAGAGGAAATCAGTCATCCACTCTGCAGGAAGACTCCAATAAATCAGTAATTCACTCTGCAGGAAGAGGAAATCAGTCATCCACTCTGCAGGAAGACTCCAATAAATCAGTAATTCACTCTGCAGGAAGAGGAAATCAGTCATCCACTCTGCAGGAAGACTCCAATGAATCAGTCATTCACTCTGCAGGAAGAGGAAATCAGTCATCCACTCTGCAGGAAGACTCCAATAAATCAGTCAGTCACTCTGTAGGAAGAGGAAATCAGTCATTCACTCTGTAGGAAGAGGAAATTTGCCGTTCACTCTGCAGGAAGAATCCTATAAATCAGCGAGTCACTGCAGGGAGAGTCCAATAAATAAGTCAGTCACTCTACAGGAAGAGTCCAATAAATAAGTCAGTCACTCTACAGGAAGAGTCCAATAAATAAGTCAGTCACTTTACAGGAAGAGTCCAATAAATCAGTCAGTTAAAGTTATTCACACTTTGTTGCAAAGGCGATTTGATTCAAAGCCTGAAATGCAATTGGGATCATGCAAGCACTCACCTGAGGCGACCATCCTGAGCTGCAGCTCCTCCAGAGATTATCTTGGTGATGAAGATGCTTGGGTCTTCTCCGATGTGGGGATTATCGGTCCCTCCTGCAATACTGAAACCCAAGCCGGAGTTCCCCTACACATAGAGCCAGGCCAGAGAAATGGGTTTGGCTCACATCAGCTGTTATATTTCATAAAATAAATACTTTCAAGATACAGAAAAGCACTGCATTTTCTATAATAAATATGAACAGTAGATACATACATACATACATATTTTTGACTACATATTTTTCTTACTAATGAAAAATCGAATTTTACTGAACAAAACATTGTGAGATGTGCTTTTCATATTAGACTAAGTGATGATGAAACTCATTTCATCTGTTTCGTTCAAAGCTTGAATATTTTACATAAAATCCTCTCACTGGCTGATTAAGTATTTTACTTGTGCAGGATTCTTCCGTTGAGCTCTTATTGGTAGCTTTCCATGTCATATTTCTGAATGAATTGCTCTTATTTATCATTTACAGTGAAGCTTCAACTCTTAGAACTTTCAATAATAACAAGCTCGAAAACAGTGAAGTACATGATAAAACGTCAACACCAGAGATAATAATTTGGCAAAGGGTGGTTGAGGACAAGCCGAATGCACGGCTTTGGTTGGGTTAGTATAATGGAAAATGATGCTTTCTAAAATGAATTGTAGACAATTGCATAGAGGAACCACTTCAATGTCAGTGTCTGTGAAAGGCTGGAGAAGTACATGTGTAGCGGAAGCTATATGTATGGTTGGAGCGTGATGGCAGTGTAGAGTGCGTTTAAGAGCAGTGGTATTGGAACAGATCCTGACTACATGGCTGACACTAAAGTACTGTGTGCTTGTGGTTGGTGGCTGTATGTGAGTCTCTTTCACAGAACAGTGCATGGTGTCTTAATGTAGAGTTAGTGATGCAAGCGCTGATCGTGGCTGATTATGGTCTTGGCAGAAAGGGGAGAGGCCTACAGGCAGCCAAAGAAACAGCTACCGACTTTTGGCCCCGCTCTGCTCTCCTCCCCATCTCTCTCCTCCTACTCTCTCTCCTCCTACTCTCTCTCCTCCTAATCTCTCTCCTCCTAATCTCTCTCCTCCCTCTCATCTTTCTTGCTCTCCTCTCAATCCTCCCATCTTGCAAAATATGAATAAAATAAGGTGTGTGGTTTCAACCATTTAACATGACATTTTGATTCAGATGTTAAACCTTACATAGAAAAAAATGAGCGTTATTTATTTTAACGCTCATTTAAACCTTTTAGAGAGACCCATGAATGATTGGTTTTATAGTAACAACTGCTTTTACTTACCCTTTCCAGTGTGATCTCCTCATACTCATAATCTGCTTCCGTTCCGTTCACCTGGAAGGCAAGACACCAGATATAAACCAGCAGAAATATGGCCAGCTGTTTGAATATCATATGACTCTAGTCAACTCTTCCTACTCAAAATCCACACAGGCAGTGTTAAAGAAAGTGGTGCGTGTATGTAGCGCCTGCTACATCCATAGCAGTACTACAGCTACGCCGGACAGCGGAGCTTAACACTCGCACTTTATGAATAGGAATACAAACATTAGGGCTTTTGCGGTTAAAACTTTTTCTACTCACAGTCCTGTATGTAGCTCAATGCAATGGTTCTAATTGTACATGAAGGCTTTAGGCTCTGGAAGGCACTTTGCCTCATTGTAGCAACTACTGCTGTGTGTGTTTTGAAGCTCTTGTATCTTGTCCAGTCAGTCTTTCATTTTCAAGACAGAATTACCTTTCAATTTAGATGTTTGACTGCTGCTTGAGCATATCCCTCTCTAGAAAGGCCGCCGAGACACAATATTTTAAGTCATAATTATTATTAGTAGAAATAGTATTGTGAGATGACACAGATATAACAGGCTAAAATTAACATCCACAAAATTACTCAGAACTACAAAGGAATTCCCCACATGTGAAAAATGCTTTGTTTTGAGTTCTTTTTCTGATTTGGCAACATCGGCATACAAATATATACTTCACATAACAATAATGTGGAAAAAGTAATGAAACATTTATTAAGTATAGTTAAAAACATTTTCATTAAAATAGCAGTTTTTTTCACCGCATTGGTTTAGCATTGAGGCCGATGTTACAACAAATCAAATAAACTAAGAAACAGAGCTTGGTTATCGCACCTACTTCTGTTCTTGCGGGAGGGAGGTATGGCTTTTTAGGCAAAGCGCTGCTCTAATGCTGTCTTCCTGTGTGGCGGGGAGGATAATCTCCAAAGGATTAGAGGGGAGGGTCATGTTGGGAGACAGAGGATGATGCCAGGGATGCTCTGTCCCTGCCTGACTACAATACCAATCACCACTAACATGCCCAATCTTTGCAGTAATCCAACAAATAATACTGCAGCCCCATTTCCCAAAAAGTTGGGAAGCTAGGTTCAATGGAAATAAAAACTGAATGCAAAGATGTGCAAATCATTTAAATCGTTTATTCAATAGAATATAGTATAAAGACAACATATCGAATGTTGAAACTCAAAATGTTTATTATTCCTTGAAAAATATATGACCACTTTGAATTTGATGCCAGCAACACATTTCAAAAAAGCTGGGACAGGGGCCAAAAGATTACCTGGTGGAATATCTTACAACTAATTAAGTTAATTGGCAACAGGTCAGTAACATGACTGGGTATAAAAAGATGATTCTGTAAGAAGTGAGGATGGGGATTGATTCACCGTGTGAAAGACGGACAAATAGTGCAACAATTAAAAAAATATGTTTCTCTGTGTAAAATTGCTAAGAGTTTGGTGATCTCATCATCTTGGTTCAGGATTTTGTTGTACTGTACTTGTACTTGTTCAATAAAAATAAAGTTGAATCAAATCTACGGTATATAATATCAATATAAGATTCAGAGTATCCAGAGAAATCTCTGTACGCAAAGGCAATGTTGGAAACCAATACTGGATGGACATGATCTTCGGGCCTGCATTAAAAACAGACACAATTCTGTTGTGGAAGTCACTGCATGGGCTCAGGAACACTTCTGAAAACCATTTTCTGTGAACACAGTTTGTCACTGCATCCACAAATGCAAGAGAAAACTCTATCATGCAAAGAAGAAATAATATGTAAACAAGATCCAGAAATGCTGTTGACTTCTGGACAGAGGCAAAGTGGATTTGTTTTCGGGGGGAAATCATGGACACTGCATCCTTCGGGCTAAAAAGGAAAGGGACCATCTGGCTTGTTATAAGTGCACAGTTCAAAAGCGAACGTCCATGATGGTATGGGGGTGCATTAGTCCACATGGCATGGGTGACTTGCACATCTGTGAAGGTACCATTAAGGCTGAACAACAAATACATGTTTTGGAGCAATATATGCTGCAATCTAGAAAACGTCTTTTCAGGGAAGGCCTTGCTTATTTCAGCAAGACAATGACAAACCACATTCTGCATGTATTACAACAGTATTACTATGTAGTAAAAGAGTCTGGGTGCTAAACTAGCCTACCTTCAGTCCAGACCTGTCACCCAGTGAAAACATTTGGTGCAATATGAAATGAAAAATACAAAAATCCTATATCCAGCAAGAATGGGCAAACATTTCATTTTCAATACTACAGCAATTGGTCCCCTCAATTCCAGAATGCTTACTGAATGTTGTTAAAAGAAGAAAAGATGCAACTCAGTAATAAATATGCCCCTGTCTTTGAAACATGTGGCTGGCATTGAATTCAGAAAGGACATATATTAAACCATAAACAATAAAATGTCTCTGCTTCAACAATTGGTATGTTGACTTTGTACGATTTTCAATTAAATACAGGGATTAAATGAATAGCACATCATTGCATTCCATTTTTATTTTTATTTTAAGCACCGTCCCAACTTTTTTGGAAATGGGGTTGTATAATAAGCACATAATATATTTAGTCCATATGCACAATTCACTGTGCTAGATAATTAATGGCAATACGATAATTTGACCACCCTAACTACAGCTAATTTGCATATTACTTGACATCTACAGTAAATTAATACTGTAATCTGGCAGTGCAAATAGATGCCTGGGTATACCATTACACAGTATGGGTATAGTTTATATAATTTGAGTGAAACTGTCTAACTCTTGCTAGCTAGTGGCCATAGCAATGAAAAGCCTTGTGTCAATCTTTTTGTATCACTTTTAAATCTACTCACCACTATGGTAACCATTCAACATTTGCTGGATGTTTCAAGTCCTCAATAATGAAAGAGGAGCTTACATCACAAATCTGAATCCACCTCAATAGCTCAAGCAGGATTCAAACCCTGGTCTCATAGTGACACAGCTTGTACAGCAATTGTGTCCCCATCATGGTTTGGGCTGTTTGATTCTGTAACCCAGGATTAATCTCCATGATGAGACTCTGGCTGCCTTCATATGTATCTACCCTATTTGCCACGACTTATTGACCCGCATCAGACCACAAGCTGCAGTACCAAGCAGAAACCGGAGTGACTGCAGCTTCCAATGACTTCCTTTCCCAGTTTCCTAATTCAAATCCAAAAGGTACATCACAACAGTTCAGACGATATAGATGAGAGGGAGGCCAGATAAGATTGCTGGGAGACTGCTTGAACCTGTTGCCAGACTCCCAGGCTAACAGACAGACATCATTGTCATCGAAGGGAACGCGACTCAGTTATCTCTACTCTGCCGGGGTTGAGTACCAAGCAGGTAAAATAACCGAAAACATTGCTCTTAATTAATCAATTTTTTATACTCAAAGTGATGTGGACAGAGTGCAGGTTTTTGTACAAGTCAAGGTAATTGCCAAGGGGGTGGTAGTGGGTATTGACAAGTACCTTGTGATATGATATATATATCACAACATGCCTGTTACAATTCAGTAAATCACGATTCTTCATGATATCAGAACTGTATTACAATACTTACCGAGGTGCTATAGAAAACCTCAAATAATAGTAGGCTATATACTTCAAAGGACCATCTTTAGCTAATCCCCATTAGCAACCCCTAATAAAAAATATCGAACCACTTAGAATTTATATTAAGCATTGACTTTCAGGACAGTTTAACCAGTCAACAAAAAGACTTCAACAGAAAAGTGAGGCTCTGAAAAGTACATTCGCAGTGAAACCTTAAGCAAAGCAATATTATTATTTTAATGAATGTAATTTTGAAAACTTAAGCTATGCTAAATTGTTGCATAGAGCAACTTTAAACACGGTATTATAATTATTTAGAGAAATTAAAACAGCAAGTGAACAAGATACTGAAAAAACTGTAACATTTACTTCTGAGACACTTCTGTGTCAAGATTCTTATTCAAAAACAGTCATTGGTCAACATGCACTCCTTTGTATCGATACAACATTGTGAAAATAAGAACTGGGATTCTACATTAAATCTTTGTATCGATACAGCACTGCATTCAACACAGGACAGATCGAGCACTGAGACGGATGAGAGTGTAGGCGCACAGAAACACGGTAAAATAAAACGAGCGGCACTGTCCCGCCTGAAGCCAAGCGGCTTGGATGATATCCTCACAGAGCTTTACATCTATTATCGTTGCATCTCCCTTGTTGCTCTGAAAGGAGGCGGCACATTAACCATGATTTCTTTTTGAAAAAAACTTCAGTAGCCTGTGGTCGGTATGAACGCTAAACCACGGTAAAGGACGGTGGCTTTGACTTTCCTCTCTAACTGGCTCAGAACAGAAGCAACTGTAACTCTGCGGGTGTGTATGAAGCATCTCACGCGCAAACTCCGCCTGTCTTCTCGTCATCCAACTGGTATCCTGCACCTTGATCTTATCCCCACTTAACATGACTCCACTGGCGTGTTAATGTTATCATGCTACTGTGAAGACCGGGGGAGTTGTTATTTGATGGTCACAACAGCAGATATCCGCCAGGTATTGCACCTCTTTAAGTCGTCTGGGTCCCCGTACGAACATTGATTGCCGTGGTGATATTTACTGTAATGGGGGGCTATGACTTGAGCATTATTAGATTGAGCACTAGGCGTAAAGGGGAATGTAATACATTCAGTCCTCCCCCCAGTAAGACTTAGGTACAGGGAGTGGACCACACAGCACTGTTCAGCTTGCAGTTTCAGTAAACACACTTTAATCTCAATGGACGTCATTTCTCCAACCCAGATTATACACACTCCTCCGGACATTCAAAGCTTTAATGAGCCCTGTTATTGAAATAATAATACTAAAATAATACAAAATAGATGGGGCAATGTTGCTGCTGCGTGGCTAGGGATAAATCACCAAGTTTCATGCCAATGGGAGCTTCTTTGATAACCCTGCTAGATTATTCCTTTTCACATGTTATTTTGCTTTTCACACAAACTATGTTGTACCTCTGTACAAAGATCATGATTGTTACATTGTATTCTATATTATATGTTAAACTAACATAAGCATGGTGATGCTGTCCATGTAATTTCATCATAAACAAGCAACTAGATGGTTCCGTTACATTACTATTTATACCCGTGTGTACGGAGAGAGAAATGCAGACTTACATATGGTGGGGTGTCCAAGCTGTCAGTGTTGACCACCACTGGAGGTGGGTTTGCCTGCAGTCGGAAAAAACACAAAATTAAAAGTATATATAGTTATACTCTCATAAGTAATTTTTCCACCTCACAACTGCATGGTAATATGTGGCAAAAGCATCACACAACCAATATGCTAACAATCAGCATGCAAAACATTTCTTGTCAAACTGAATAATCACTTACTCTCCGCATGTTTTGGTACAACATTTTGAAAGCATTGGCTAGAGATTATTTCAGCGGAATGGGTCCATCTGCGACATGACATGCTGTTCTGTTGTGGGGAATATCAAATCCTTAAAGCTGAAGCCTACAGTTATGGCGAGGCTATGGCGTGGACCCAAACATCCCCAACTACATCCTTAATAACACACAGCTCCCTCCTGGATCCCCTGTTTGTCACCGGGCTGGTCCCTCCAAAGGTCCTGAGGTAAAAACAACTACCCGCCAGCGGCATCTCTCTCCCCCACAAACACTAATCCTTCTGAGTCAACCGGCGTCACCAAAACAGCAGCCAAATGGGAGGGGTTAAGAGAGTGTCAGAGGAGGGTGGGGGGAAGAGAGTGGTCGACCTGTGATGTGGGTGACGTGGGTGCAGGCGGAGAGATGGCAGGAGTGGTCTCGGCTGAGATTGGGATCACAGGGATTATGGGTACGGGAGGCGGGATCACCACATCTGTCGGCTAAACAATGGCAATGGAGGGTCAAGGGTCAGGGCACATAGACACAGAGATGCAGGATACATAGACTACACAACCACACAGCATTGATACAGTAACACCACATTTTAAATGACACCATGGACACCTGATGAAGAGGAGGAAGGGAGGGAAGAGATTTGTGGGAGAGGCTGAAGTAAGTGTTTGTGCGTGTACGTCTGTAAGGAAGACAAAGCAAGTGAGAGAGAAATCAATAAACTGAGAGTAAGTAAGTAATAATTTGGTAGTGCAGAAGGATTGTCTGACGGTGGCGGCTGCATAAGGCTCTAATGTGATTAGATGATATCGAGCAGGATGAGAACATGGACAGGGAGAATGCCGGGCTCACTTCCACCCCAAATCAGACATGCTGTATATGTTCATCCATTGAAAGGAGTTGGGGATATGTCATGTCCGTTCAGTTATGTGTCAGGATTGCCTGACTAAGTACTAAGAATTATGTTAACCTCATTAAGGGTCAAATATGCAGATTGGACACATTTATCTGTTTTCTCTTCATGAGAAATATTTAGGCAAAGTTGGTATTCAAGATAACAAAAAAGTTAACATTTAATATTCACATGCTATGCCAGGGACATATTGATATAATTCAGTTCCATAACGTAGGCCTATTCACCGTTCCGAGAAAGATAATAAAACAAAAACTCTCATACGAAAGCAGGACCAAGTTCTGATACGACTCTGCTAGAATGTGTTCTCTGCAAACTGTCAACAAAAATACAACTCATTGACAGTCTCCTCAGTGGATCCAATGTTAATCTGATCTGGTAGCCCCATTAAAAGTCTCCTCAGTGGACCTGATGTTAATCTGATCTGGTGGCTTCAGTGACATTTTCCTCAGTGGATCCGATGTTGATCTGATCTGGTGGCTTCCGTGACATTCTCCTCAGTGGATCCGATGTTAATCTGATCTGGTAGCCTCATTAACAGTCTCCTCAGTGGACCCGATGTTAATCTGATCTGGTAGCCTCATTGAGTCTCCTCAGTGGACCCGATGTTAATCTGATCTGGTAGCTTCATTGACAGAAGTGATGGTGTTTTAGCTTTTATCCAAGATGACTGGCTTATATAATGGTGATGAGTGGAGCTTAGTGGTGGACTGTACACGCAGGCACACACACACGTCATATACACGCACACATGAACGCACACATGCACACACGTGTGTACACACACACACACAAGGGATTTTGTTTGCCGGTAATTGACGCCATTTGGCAGTTAAAATGTATTAAAAGCCGATTAATAAAATTGTGGTGGGACGCAAATCTTACACCCAGATTTCACATGTTGGCTTTATTGTATGTTGGAATCCCCATTAGGTGTTGCCATTGACACAGCAAGTCTTCCTAAAAAACTTCAGAAATTACTTTTCTTTTGTGAACAAATACAGAATATGAACAGCATTGAAATAACTGCAAAGAAAGACAGAAATACAAATAACAACAATAAACTGAAGTAATGTGTGAGTGTGTGTGTATCTGTATATGTGTATAGTGTGTGTTAGTGTATTAGCCTGTGCACCAGAGGTTTATAACCCAGCAGTGCAACATTTAATAAAACACCAGGAAGGCAAAGTAAAGCAAACTCAGCAGTTCAAACTAGTATTTGCAAATTCAGTGTGATTTTCTTTTGAAAAACTTACATTCAAGCCAACGTCATAATGGATGATATACATGGGATTTTTCTTTCTTTTGGTAACCACATCGGGCTGCAGCATCTTTTAAGATGTTATCTGTAATTCTTTGGCCACTGGTAGTAAAAGCGATGCTGTTGAGCCAAAGCGGATCCCCAAAAATGCAGTCCGACTTCATGTATGTTCAGATATATGAGCGCCATGTCATCAAAACTTCTAATTTTCAAACTGATTCACTGAGTTATCAAATTGATTCTACTAACATACAGTTAAGTCCAGAAATAACTGGACACTGATGCATGTTTTGTTATTCTGGCTGTTTACCAAAATATATTCAAGTTACAGTTAAACTATTTATATAGGCCTGAAGTGCAATTTCTCAGCTTTTATTTGAGAGTATTCACATCCAAACTGGAGGAAGGGTTTAGGAATTACAGCCAATTAATATGTAGCCCCCTCATTTTCAAGGGACCAAAATTAATTTGACAATTGACCCAAATGCTGTTTCATGGACAGTTGTGGGCTATTCCTTTGTTATTTCTTAATCAATTAAGCAGGTAAAAGGTCTGGAGTTGATTCCAGGTGTGGCATTCACATTTGGAAGCTGTTACAGTGTGCCCACAACATGCTGTCAAAGAAGCTCTCAATGCAAGTGAAACAGGCCATATTTAGGCTGCAAAAAAAAAAAAATATATATCCTTTCCATGGTTAAGAAAAACCTATTCACAACATGTGAAGAACACTCCAGGAGGTAAGCATATCATTATCCAAGCCTACCATAAAGAGAAGACTTCCCAAGAGCAAGGTGTAAACCATTATTACACCCCAAGGTGTAAACCATTATTACACCCCAAGGTGTAAACCATTATTACACCCCAAGGTGTAAACCAGTATTACACCCCAAGGTGTAAACCAGTATTAAGCCTCAGGAATTGAAAAACCAGATTAGACGTTGCCAAAAAAATATCTAAGAAAGCCAGCCCAGTTCTGGAACAGCATTTTTTGGACAGATGAAACTAAGATCAACCTGTTCCAGAATGACACAAAGATAAAACTGTGGAAAAGGCTTGGAACGGCTCATGATCCAAAGCATACCAAGTGATGGCATGGGCATGCATGGCTTTCAGTGGCACTGGGTCACTAGTGTTTATTCATGATGTGACAGAAGACAGAAGCAGACGGAAAAATTCTGAAGTGTATAGGAATATACTGTTAGCTTCCTGTTCTGATGATGTTCAAGAACAAAGTTATGCAACCAAAGTCAGGTTAGAGCCATTTTATTCAGCATAAGACATTGATGTTCCTTTGTGCTTCTCCAAAGAATACAGGAAGTTCCACAGTACTTATAATACAAGGGAGGCGGCCTAGGGTCAAACCCAGCCAAATACCCTCCAATAAGAAAGGCCTAAATGACCCTTGTATGGGTTGTTCCAACATATGGTCAATGGTCCTATCCCTCAAGCCTGT
>JACXGJ010017638.1:0-10970 GCA_016801105.1 Esox niger
ACTAATGTTAGCTTTACATTATATATTGAGGGGCATACAGAGGACTAATGTTAGCTTTACATTATATATTGAGGGGCATACAGAGGACTAATGTTAGCTTTACATTATATATTGAGGGGCATACAGAGGACTAATGTTAGCTTTACATTATATATTGTGGGGCATACAGAGGTCTAAATTGTATTCCTGCATTAAGGGTGTGAGTCTTCGGTATGACAGGGATACAATACTGTATTAGTACATCTGGTCAGTGGATTTTGAGGACTTTTCACTTCCTTACACCTGTAGGGGGACATGGCCACTGTGAAATATTAGGACATGAGTAACTGTGGACCACTTTGGCTCCTTGAAGTGAACAGAAGGGTCTCTTTGTGTTCGTGAAGGTTTTTTCTATATCAGGTTTTGCCTATATGGTGCCAAAGAGCAAGCAATATAGGAACTCAGTCACTGTCATCATGGTGATTCCACAGGGCTAGAAAAAGAGACCAGATAAACCGTACATCTGAATCAAACAAGCTGCAGCCTACAAGTATAGAAGATAGAGGTATAGAAGACATATACGTATAGAAGACATACACTTCAGCGATACTTTGCAATGCTAAGCTACCTATTAGCAAACATGTTATCTTCTGTGTACAGTGCCTGCTTCCTTCTCTTCATGGCTCTTTTAATCAGAGTGAGTTATTTATAATATCAGCTTCACTGTAGTATGATTAGAGAAAAGGGTGGTGAAACATGAAAGAACAGGAATCATGAGAAGAAAGGGAAGTGAGAGAGAAAAGGCCAAATAAGCTTAAAAGCTAGGGGGAGGTGAGGAGAGAGACAAATATCACAGTTGAAGCTAGTATAAAGTCCTCTCCTTTGTGAAGTTGAAAGATTCTGATGAGAAGGAGAAGAAACTCCTGCAGATCAAAGCGTTCTTCGCAGCAGTCCTCAAGGACCTCCGTCTCCACTGCAGCATCAGGGAGGGGTAAGGAAGTCAGCCCATCTGGTGGATTTGACCCCTATTAAACCCGGACGGGCCTGTTCTGTTCCAGAGAGTTCCATGGTGATATCACACTGTCATCTGCCACACGGAATCTGTTGACGTGTGGCCTCAGAACGGAGTTGTTGCATCATACACTTTGTCTGTACTGGTCATTCATCACCTGACAGATGCCTGGTGAGTTGGGTTCTGTGGAAAGACGGGCTGACCGGCAGGCAGGCAGATCGGTAAGCAGGCAGGTAGACAGATAGGCGGCGTCGTGAGCTTATCTGAATGAGTGTGTTCCTGGCTGACCTCTCACTCCACCTAGTGGCTAGACAAGCCCGCCCAAAGGAGACCGATTCACAGGCCATACGGACGACAAAGCTGTGGAAGCACCCATAAGAACATGCTTCTAATGTCAACAAATGCTAATTCAATCATACAAATTGAATGTTTCTATGGGCGCTGTGTAAAATGTCAAGACAAACAGAATGCAACGATGTGAAAATCATTTAAAACCCTACATTCAACTGAAAATAGTGCCGAGAACACTTTTCAAATGTTGACACTGAACATTTTTATTAAATGTTATTTATGTGGAACTGAGAAATATTATTTAACATTTCTCAGTTTCAATATTTGATATGTTGTCTTTGTATTATTTTCAATTATATATAGGGATACATGATTTGCACATCATTGCATTCTGTGTTTATTAGCATTTTACACAGCATCCCAACTTTTTTGGAAATGGGGTTGTATATGATCGTAAAATACATTCACATTGTTTTCTATAATTGTACACTATATTATGCCTGGTTATAAACATAGTAAATACGGTCTTTAAGTAATCAAAAGTGCATTAGAAAATGAATAGGAGGATTACTGGAGCATATTGGATGCTTATTCAGACAGTACAATCCGACAGAATTAATAGGCTATTTTAAAGAAATTGGTGGCTGATATTGGTTTGTCCCAGAGATTCTTTGGAATGCGCCTTGAAGACTCAACTGTCTAAGGCTGATATTTAACAAAGTCAGCTCTGCCCATTCTACTGCATCTATTAATCAAATTCAAATATCAAACATACAACCTCTCCAAAAATGTGTTTCTTAAACGTCTTGTCAATTCTGTGTGCTAGACAGACAGACGTTTATGAGAACATAGGAAATAGAGATACTGTGGGTGAATAAGAATGTCCCACCCCTTAATAACATATTGTTCTGTTCTTCTTTCTCTCAGAACTCACGCAACTTCCAGGACTTTGACTGCCAGGTAAGTTTGTCCATTTCCATTTTAATGCGTTCTGGTTGTTGATGTATTGTAATGACCTTACATTGTGAGTAATGCCTATGGAACTTTGAAATAGTTGTTCTCTTAGCTCTTGTTAAATGAGGGAGCATATTCTGTTCCATTGGGAACAGTGCCCCAGTCTAGACTGACAGTCATAGCAGTCTTCAGCCCTACTGTACTCAAGACCGACGTAAAAGGCTTCACATAGGGTTTGTCGAGAGTTTACGGAACTCATTTTGTTTCTGAAGTTGTCTAGCAGTAGATCTGTAGGTATCTTTTTGGACGTATGATGATCAATTATATTTATTGTCATAATTTACTATTGGTTTTTACTTTGTGTTTGTGCAGATAATAATAATTGATCATATGAACCCAAGATGAGTAACTACTTCTCTGGCAAACGCTTACTCTAAACCATCAATGTGTAGCACTCAGATGGGTCCAGATGGTCAAAATGCTCTTTAAAAGAAGAGGGTCATGAGGGGAATAGTACCAGGTTGGAGACATACCCGTAACACCAGGGTTAACACCCCTACTCTTATTATACCGGCCTTGTAATTTTAGTGAAATACCTATTGAACATTCAATCAAACAGACAACACCCTACACAAGGCAATGTCCCCTTCACTACTCTGGGGTACATGGATTTGATATTTTGACTAGAGGCAAAAGTGCCCCCCAATGGCACTACAACACCACATCTAATAGCATCTGGTCTCCCATTCAGGTATAAGTCCTACAGTGGGATTCTGGTGTGTTAAGTTAGTTTAACTTGGTGTAAAGCCCTGTGAGACAGATTCTGGTGTGTTCATTTAGTGTAAAGCCCTGTGAGGTAGATTTGGGTGTGTTCATTTAGTGTAAAGCCCTGTGGGGTAGATTTGGGTGTGTTCATTTAGTGTAAAGCCCTGTGAGGTAGATTTGGGTGTGTTCATTTAGTGTAAAGCCCTGTGAGGTAGATTTGGGTGTGTTCATTTAGTGTAAAGCCCTGTGAGGTAGATTTGGGTGTGTTCATTTAGTGTAAAGCCCTGTGAGGTAGATTTGGGTGTGTTCATTTAGTGTAAAGCCCTGTGAGGTAGATTTGGGTGTTGGGCTGGTTGCAAAGCAACGTGAGGTAGATCGGGTCGTGGGAAGTTGGTGTAAACCCCTACATAAAAGGTGAGATTTCACCGGAAAACGTCTCTCTGGGACAACAGAATTGGAATCATTGAACCAGTCTAAAGCCCTGAGGATCAGCATCTTCATTACACAGCCCATCACTGCTTCAGCTCCACGTGAGGATGAAGTAGAGAGATTTCTCAGTATGTCTGATTCATCGACGTGGTATGGCATTGTGTGGTTTCTAAACCCATTTCAAACATACAGATGGATCTACCAGTCAGGGTTATTATAGGCCTGTCTATATGTAGTCAGTAGTGTATCTGAATTCTACTGGCTTGGGTCGGCTGTCCACTGACAGAGGGTTCGGTCTGTGCAGAGACTTGTTGTGGCCCTTAAACAGCAAAATTCTGCCTCACCCGGGCATCGCGAAGGGTTAACACCGGTTCTCCCAGCATCCTGCAGTCCTGCCTGGTTCCCTCCATTTTTTCCTGGGCTAAATATAGCTCCAGAGTGTAGGGGAGCAAGGCTGGGGCGTGTCCCCCTCCAACATATTGTTCCGACAGTGTTGTCGTGTAGCTGGTGTCATTATCGCAGAAGATCCCATTAGTCAGGGACACTTGCTGGGATATTTCAGAGCAACTCTTTGTATGGGCTGTTAGTCATTCCACTGCTGCACTGTGGATGTGAGACTGGCCCCAGGGTGTGG
The DNA here is from genome assembly GCA_016801105.1 of Esox niger. NCBI lineage: Eukaryota > Metazoa > Chordata > Actinopteri > Esociformes > Esocidae > Esox > Esox niger. The sequence goes on from JACXGJ010017638.1 coordinate 4,065, forward strand.
CCTCAGACGTCCTTCTCCATTGTGATGCTGCCACGTCGCCCCAACCTGAGGATGTCTCTCCTCACTGAGAGGCGGAGGGTCCCACTGAATGTGTCACTCCCCCTCCTACAGCTCCCCTCTATCTGGAATCCTGAACAAAATGGTGAGGCTTGAAATGGGCTGTGTTCAAAAAAAGAATGTCACGGTTAATGACTGCAGTCTCATGGAAACCGCTGAACAGGATGCCTGACTCGGTTTAATGTATTCCTCCTCAGGTCGAGCCAATACAATGGCGCATGGCTGTTCTGTTTGCGATGGGTTGTTCTCTAAGAGGATAGCAAGTCATTGTTGCGGGCCACCAGTGCTTGTCTTATCTCATCTAGCCCAGGAGAGGGTGCTGTTAGCTCATCTGATGGTCCAATGCGGTATTACACAGCAGGCTTTTCTGTTCTAAAAGGCTGACAATAGTAGTAATAAAACATGGGTTGGATTGGTTTCAATGTGAATTAAAAGGAGATGGTGATTATAGTACAGAAGTCGTACATTCGTGTTCATCTCAAGACTGTTCCTGTCCTCCATCTCCTCTGAGTGGCCGCGTGTCTGTCCATCTGTGTCTCTCCGTCTCCTCGGAGGCGGTGGCCGGGGCGGAGACGTCCGTGTCTCTCGGTCTCCTCGGAGGCGGTGGCCGGGGCGGAGACGTCCGTGTCTCTCCGTCTCCTCGGAAGCGGTGGCCGGGGCGGAGACGTCAGTGTCTCTCCGTCTCCTCGGAGGCGGTGGCCGGGGCGGAGACGTCCGTGTCTCTCCGTCTCCTCGGAGGCGGTGGCCGGGGCGGAGACGTCCGTGTCTCTCGGTCTCCTCGGAGGCGGTGGCCGGGGCGGAGACGTCCGTGTCTCTCTGTCTCCTCGGAGGCGGTGGCCGGGGCGGAGACGTCTGAACCTCTTCCCCGTTCCGTGTGTCTGTATGCATGTGACACCCCCTGGGGGCGCCAGTGGGAATAACTAACGTAGAACACATGGTCGTGCCCTTCACCCTTCACCCATCTGGCTTGGCGCTCCACCTGTCGGCTGCTGGACTACACCGTAGGACCAACCTGCTTCACCCGCTTGTTGGTTCACAGTGTGAACTCAGCGCGTCGGGGAGGTGCCTCCATTACCATGTTGGGAATTCACATGAACGCATTCTTCCCAATGGTAGCCGCTAGTAAGAATTCTTGTCTGTCGTTCGTGAGCTACAACTTCCCTCGAACGGTGACCCCTCAAGTCACCAAGAAGGACCTTGAAAGTATATCTAGCAGTTAAATGCAGCGAAAATGGAAATTTCTATCAGAAGCCATCCTGCGATATATTGTTAATAATAATGTTTTGAAAACTAACAGTTGTTTTCATGCATGATACTTTTATTCTTTGTTTACGCTTGATTTTTCAAAGCACATGAATGCCTCCAACTGGTACTTTCCAGCTCCCCCTTAATAATCACAAGTTACAAAAAATATATGGAGCGTATATTATGTGTAATACAGACCACATGAAAAATAACTCGGACAGCATTTTGACATGAATTGTGATACTTGACATGTACATTTGATGTGATACGTTTGGCAGATGTCAGTTCTGAAATGCATGTCATTACCATGTAAGACAGACAATCCTTTTAGACGATGTGCTGTCTTGTAGTCCATCTGGGATTAACATTTGGTTTCCAGTCTTTAAGATAATTACAGGGTGATTACTGTAGTTAAGGGGGTAAAGTTTACCACTTAAAACGCCACTGAGGGAACAGGTCGGAACATTTGAGTTTGAGAATATAGCCTTATATTACCTCTAATCTGATCTGACTCCATATAGTTTTTAAACAAGCACGTTCTAATAAGCCACCATGAGATGCCAGTTCAGATTATTAAAGGTAGCTAGGCGTAATGTCCCCCTGTACAATATAATGTAATATAACAATATAACTTTGGCTTTCTGGTGCCTCAGACAATGCCTCAAATGCTGCTTCTTGTCAGTCAAGTATTAAAGATGCTTCTGATCAGTTATGTACTGAAGTCATCTTGTATAGCAGACAAGGACTCAGGGATTGCAAGTCTGGTCTCTTTTGACTAAAGCATGAGTGTGAATAAATACGTTATAAGCAACCAAAACATAGGTTGGGTCTAGTGATGACCAGAAAAACCCGGGGTCTACAACAATGCCTCAAAAGGGTGCTTTTCATTGGTCAAGTACAAAAGTAATTTGGTTGAGAATGAGAGTATAGATATTGGTTGCCAATTAATCCGTAGCAATGAAGATAAACGAGGAAATCCGTGGTTATCTGCATTTCGAAGTAATAGAGTTTATTCCAATCGATTAATGATGTAATGATGTAATACATAACATAGTTACATGCCAGAATGTCCTCCACAATCGACTTAAAGTCTACTAAGTATACTGCCAATATCTAAAACATACTTTAGCATTGAACATGTGCTAGGAGCATCGGTTAAAAATGGACCTCCAAGATCTAAGTACAACTTCACTAGTCATCCCAAAGAGACAGATCTAAACCAAACTCCTGAATAACAGAATCACCTCACCTTGGCTACAACAGTGAAAATAAAGAAACCAGCATTCATCCATTTACATGTATTCAAATAGCACCATCCTAAGCTAGACATTTGGTCTCACTGAATTCTTCATCAAGCAAACTTTTAACTGTAACAAATGATACATAACATGGAAAATTGGAGTGTTTGTCTCTTAATGTGTTGCACAATAAAAGACCCAACAACAGTGTAATGAATCCAACGAATGTTATTTTTTCCATCTTTACACCTGGTTCATCTGAGCGGGTGGCCTACTTTGATCCCCCACTTGTATGTCTTCTCCTCTGAGGGATGTGATGTGAAATTAGGACGTCCCACTGAGCTGTGACGCCAGACAACATTACACCTTCACAGACTTTCCATAACACATCTTTCCATTACACAACATTACTGAGTAAAATCAATACTCAATGTCTTTGTTCCTGGAATATCCTCCGTTATAAAACCAAATTGGTGCATTTGATGCTTGAGATCATATTGATATTCAATACAGAAATCTTCTCCCTCAGAGCCCAATATAGCCTTTGAGTTTTCACTTGCTGGTGTAGTCTATTGCTATGGAAAAAAAGTGTTTCCTGTCCATATGATTAGCTTGGTTTCTCATTGATGTCAGAGACACTGTAAATTCAGTTGCTGCCGTAAAAAGTGATTCTGTGATGCCATGGCTTTGTTGCCTCTGAGCGAATCAGTCGTCAGCATCTTTTCCCTCTGGTTGTCTCTGGAAAACCTTGCCTCTGGCATTTTCATGGTCTCCTGTTTTAAGGCAGCATCCTATTTTCCCGACAAATGCTTAACCATACTTCTGGTTTACCTGTGCCAACTAGCCACTTTATTAGGTACATCACTTTGTGAAAATGAAACGTTACTACAGACAGTCGGCGGATGTGCAAAATGAAGCAGGCTGACAGGCATCAAGACATTCAGGTGCCGTTTGATAGAGTATTAGAATGGGCAAGACAGGTGACATAAGTGCATTTGATCGTGATGTAAACGTCGGTACCAAGCTTGGCGTTTCCAGGGAACTCAAATGGCTGTCCTCCTACGCTTTTCTCACCTGACAAGTGTGGCAGCCTGACCCAACTTGCTAGGCATTTTGGGTTATAAAATGGTACTTGGTGACCGGATTCTTAGAAATAGCTAAGCCATGGCTGGGATTACTTATTGCGGTGGCGCAAAGAACCGATATGCCGGAGTCACAACAGCATCACGCTATTTGTCAGTGTGATGTCACCACACTGCCTGCTTTCATCCAAACCCCTCGTCTCCTGTCCTCTCTTCCCCCCTCCATCCCCCTCCCCTCAGTGTTCTCCTCTAGCCCAGCCCCCTTTTGCCCACATGACCTGCTGAAATCCAATTAGAATCGCAGCCTCCCGAAGCCTGGATGCCCTATGCTTACCAAACCCAAACTGCAGTCTCATTATCCCTCTTCTGTCTTCCCCCTCGATCTCCCTCTCTCTCTTTCTTTTTCTCTCTTCCTCTATCTCTGCCTCTGTTCCATCCCTCCCACTCTCATTCAAAACATCCTTTCTCCATTTGTCTTCGAGTCATCACGTTTCTCACTCTGTCGTGGTCTAAGTGGTGCGGCTAGTCTCTTCCCCTGGCTCTCTGTTTCTCTCGCTGTCTCCCTCTCCCTCCTGCACTGACTCCCTCCCCCTCTCTCTCTCCCTCTCTCTCTCTCTCTCTCCCGCCCTCCTTGTGGAGATCTTTGAAAGCTCCCCGCAGCACAGTCCTCTCCTCCGTGGGAATCATGTCAGCCATTCTGGACCTGGACCAGATCGCATGCTCTGGGAACGCAGTGGTGAGTGCGTCCTACTGACACACCTCGCTGGGTTAAGTTTCAGGGCTCTGTCTAGGAGAGACCCCGTCTCTCCGGGGGAGGGGGTCTGGATATGGCTGGCTCATTTGACAGACGGCTAAGCGGCTAACACTTGATATTCTTGTTTGCGTGTACAAACTGTCAAGATTGTGTGTGTGTGTGTTTACGTGCGGCATTGTGTCTGTGTGTCCGTGTGTGTGGTGCGTGTGTGTGTGTGTGCGTGTTCAGGAATACGCAAAATGCTGTGAATATTTCCTTGTGCTTTTTGTTGCATTTCAGTGTTGTGGCACGGAATAGTCACGTGCATAAGTGTTCAGGCATCTGTCCGTTTTGGGGAATAGTCACACGCATAAGTGTTCAGGCATCTGGCCGTTTTGGGGAATAGTCTGACTCTCTTTGCCTTTCACACACATCCCCGAGTGTACTGCATTTTATGTCTGTGTCTGTGTAGAGAGAGAATGTTTGTTTCCTTTTTGTATGGCAGCGCCAGGCTAGACTGGCCTCATCATGCCTGTCTGTGTATCAGTTTGTAACAGTCATCATGTCCCACAAGGCCTTCACAGGCTAAATGTTGGATTAAAACATGTGACTTGTATTGATTGTTCCCTTTATATGTAGCGCGTGCGTGTGCGTGTGTGCGTGTGTGCGTGTGTGCGTGTGTGCGTGTGTGCGAGTGTGCGTGTGTGCGTGTGTGTGTTTAATGCAAGCTGTTTTCATTGGGCTGTCACTTCTGCCCAGTGATGCTGCTCTGTGTGGTGAGTGATGCCGTGCCTCCCAAGGCCAGGGGAGGACGCGCGATGAGGGGAGGCGTAGTTGAACCGGAGAGACTGATGGTAGAAGGAGGTGATGCATGGCACGGGCTCTCAGTTCATGTCTCTCCTTCTCACCTCTCTCAACGTCCCTTGCTACCGTCTCCTCCTGGTGTCCTCCTCAGTGTGACCAGTCCCCCCCGGCGCCTCCGCCTCACCAAGTTCGCCAGTCTGTTACAGGTCCTTATCACACCCAGATCTCCCGTTAACGCTGTCCTTCGTTTTGACACCTGAAGCCCCAGTGCAGGGGCAGAGCGCCGCTGTCATAAAGGATAACCAGTTGTCTGTAGCCATTGCAGTGCTCACTACACTCCCCCCCCACCCACACGGCCAGCAGCCCCGCCCCAACTCCCTCAGTATCTGACGCTGAAATGGTGTGCCTGTGTGTGTGTGTGTGTGCGTGCGTGTGCGCGTGCATGCGCGCATGGTAAAAGAGAGATACTGAAGGAAGCAGGCCTTGAGCTCCCTCTCTAATCACTGCTGCCCGCGGATGAGTATCTGAGCAGGACGGGGCCTTCAGAGCACCGTGTTCATGATGATAAAACCACTCCCTCCCATCTGTCTGTTTGTTGCCAGGCAGTGTCCTCCCCTCGCTCTTTTCTCACACGTTCTGTGCTCTTTCTTAGCATGCGTCTGTCTTGTTCGATCCCTCTAGTTTCTTCTTGCCATCCTTCTCACTCCTTTATTGGCCTCAGCGTGCAGTCTGCGTTTATTTGTGCAGTCGTCTCTTTTCTCCCACACAGTTTGTCCTTGTGGCTGTCCTCCCCACGACCCTAACGTCTCTAAATCTACCGCAGCGGCAGTGTTTTTACATTAATTGCGACAGAAATGTTCTAACTAATTTGATATGAATAGTTCTAACAGAAACCTGAGAAGCAGGCTTCTATTGAGCTCTGTGTTGCAGGTTGGTGTCCGTGTTTGTTCTGCTGCCTGTCTCTCCACCCTGGCTGTTAATTAATGAATGTACTGTAATTCTGTGTGGCCTTGCACTGAGATGATCTAATAAAGGTTACAAAGCTTAGAAAAAGGTGTATGTCTTGTTGAGATGTCAGACATAGAAACTGCTACGTTGTCCTTGACAGGACGGTATAACCTTCACTTCTAACAAGCATTCTCTTTTCTGAAATGTTAAAATGGTGCCTGCTGCAGTTTTCCCTGCTCTTTTCCCTCTCTCTCTTCATGCTGTTCTCCCCCCACACACTTCCTTCCATCAGTTCTTCCTCTCTTTCCTCACTCTCTCTCTGTCTCCCTCTCACCACCCTGTCTTTATTGCTCTCTATTATGGATGATCTGTGGGCCCTCAGACGAGACACGCATTGGGCCCACCCCTTTCTCAAGCTGCAAAACACACACTTGAACACTAACGCGCTGACATTCGAACACCGACGCGCTGACATTCGAACACCGACGCGCTGACATTCGAACACCGACGCGCTGACCCTCGAACGCCGACGCGCTGACCCTCGGACGCCGACGCGCTGACCCTCGGACGCCGACGCGCTGACATTCGAACGCCGACGCGCTGACCCTCGAACGCCGACGCGCTGACCCTCGAACGCCGACGCGCTGACCCTCGGACGCCGACGCGCTGACCCTCGGACGCCGACGCGCTGACATTCGAACACCGACGCGCTGACCCTCGGACGCCGACGCGCTGACCCTCGAACGCCGACGCGCTGACCCTCGGACGCCGACGCGCTGACCCTCGGACGCCGACGCGC
>JACXGJ010017639.1:0-10951 GCA_016801105.1 Esox niger
GTATTACATAAGTCAACAGTAGGAGGAGACATTTGATGTTAATACAGTATTTGTTTTAGTAACCTTGGTTTGGTCATGTTTCTGACATGTAAATTACATTTATATAATGGAGATAAAACAGAAGTAGTGTTGTTGGCACTCTACATTATAAGTTGTTACTTATTGTCCACATCAAGTATATATATTATATATACATCAAGGATATAAAAAAACTTAATACAACTATAAAAAAGCACAATTATATCATGCATACAGTCTGCTTAGCTTGGTGTTTAATATTTTATGAAATCCTCACCTTCTATATAAAATTTTAAATAATGTTTATCTGGTGACCTATAAATGAACACTGCATGAAAGCGCCTGTTTCAGTCTGTTCCAATACAAGTAAAGATCTTTGTATTGGTGACAGGTAAAAGGCCAGCATAGAGAAGTCATTATATGAAATGATTTTTACCAGTCTTAAGAATCAGCTCTTGACATTTGCTGAATTTCCTCAAACTTTGCAAATGCTAATTAGTTATTAACACCTTTCTTTTGTCCTCATTCTAATTTCAACAGTTTACATTCAGCAGGCAACCTATAGTTAAAAATGTGTATACTAAAGTGTTGTACTTTTGGACAAAAAAATTGTAAAGAAATAGTTAATTGAGTAAAATTACTGCTGCAATTACCGCTGCATTGGCCAGTTTCTCTGTTGGCGATCTGCCATGCGCTTTGACATTATAGCGACAGGACCATCATTTGACTGGACTTAAGTTTGTGGCAGAAAATTACATTGAAGGTGTTAAATAAAAGAGCGGAGATGACACATTGTTTTCCAATTATAGCTCATATGTCGTAAAGCTCTGCCCCCTAGAGGGGCTTTAGTTCCTAGTGGTTAACCCCAGCTACATCAGCAGCCGTACTGAAATCTCATTATACAAGATGCAACAGCCAATCGGGGCACGCCAGCCCCTTAATAGGACACATTACCCCAGAGAATGGCCTCCCTTTTTATTCAGCAATCGCTTGCTAAGTGCTACTGGTTATTTATTCTTGTGCATCAGCTGAGAAGTTTTGCCATTGACCTTCTTTAGTTCGACGTCTCAAAATGAAGACGTATTTCTCCGCCGCATGCCGTTGCACCGACCTGTCCTCAGATCAGGATTCTCATTGTTCGTGTGTTTCCTGCCTGGGATCGGATCACTCTCACCAGGGTCTCACCGACCCCCCCAGCCTGCTCGTCCTGGGCTGCTCTGTACCTCTCTACACGTGTAGAGAACGCAAAATGTTTCAAACAGGAAGCGGACGCCTAAGGATATGGCCTTCCGCTCCTGGGCAGAACGTATCAAGCCAGTGGCCTCTACCCTCACTACAGTTGGTTTCAAAACCATACATTTCAACATTTAAGCAATTGAGAGGTAATTATATTTAGTTTCTACTAAATGTTTGATTATCCCAAAACTGAATATGCTTGTTGGTGAAACGTCATAGTTGAGACCAGTCTGAACATTAATAATTAACCCTGAGTAATAGGTTACCTTGAATCAATGTGAGAGGTTTGCGGGGGTCATTCTTGGGGTCAGCCCCCCTTCCTGGAGCTCAGGAATTACCCTCTGCAGTTGGGCAATTAAGGCCAAATCTTTTGTTTAAAGTATACAGAATTTTAATTCCCACACATTAAACATCTGACATGGTCCTCAGACTGTCCTTTCAATTTAGCCGACATCATTCATTAACAGAAGATTTAGAGTCCAACTCATCTAATATTTAAAAGCTGTTTGTAAAAATGTGATCTACACAGCAACTCAAAATTAGGGAGGAAATTAAGAACTCTTAAGAATGGCAAAGACAGAAAACAGATGTATGACATCACTAGACTCAAGGTACAATCAGTGATCCAAAGGACACTCAATGTAGGCCTTAAAAAAAATGTAAAAAAAAAAAAAAAAAAAAAAAAAAAAAAAAAAAAAAAAAAAAAAAAAAAAAAAAAAAAAAAAAAAAAAAAAAAAACACTACCCTATTTGTTCATTAGTCAATTTATCATCTTAGAATGTAAACTCCATTAACAAGTATCAGGTATCTGTTTTAAAACATGTATTATCCCAGTTACCATTGGTAATACAAACAAAAAACTATATTATTTAACCAAACTGTCACAGTTCTTGTAGTGGTGGAGAGGACGGACCAGGCGCAGGCATAGGATTGCAGTTGATTCTGGTCTTTATTTACAAAGAACACCAAGCACTGCACAAACATACAAAATGAATGAATGAAATTAAAGGTTTATACAATGACACACTCACCACTGACTTGAGGAAACTGCAAAATGGAACAATGACTGATAACTGAGGGGAGCAGAGGAGAAATATTTAAACACATACTAATGGATTGATTGGGACCGTGTGTGAACAATGAATGACAAGACAAGACAAATGAATGGGACCGGGATGAGTTCATGGCTGTTGGAAATATGGAGAATGCGGGAGATGGTGGGGCAATCCGTCACCTCACCGTCACACAAACTCAATTCAGCGTTTAAAATAAAACGTCAAATTTCATGGGTAATAACCTCACGTATTGCTGTTTTTCACCCTTTTTCCTAATTTTACATGAGACTGTAAACTCAATATTTTGTCTAAAACCAAATAGCAACGTATTAGAACCAAATTCAGTGTACATGGAAAGCCATATTTTTTACCTAATTAAAAAAAGTAATTACCCTTTGTGTATTGTTTCTCTCTTATCAGTCTTCCTGTGACGAGGCATAGAAAGAGGGAAAACACACATTCCAACTTGGTGGAAATTATTCAGTCCTCAGGGGACACAGAAAACACAACACGTTAACCTTTTTAACTGTAACGGTCCCAGCCTGCTGGATCAGTCCAGTTTCATGTTTTCTGTATGTCCGTGATTTGTCATGTCCTTATTTGGTCTTTCCTTTTCTTGTTTCAGTTAATCAGTTTATTCCTTTCACCTGTGTTTTGCCCCCACCTGTTCATCATTCATAATTCATCGCTAGGTTTTAGATGTATCCACATGTGCGAGCCAAATGTAGCATGTAGTAGGCCTGTTAGAGCCTACTTACACTGCCATTTGACCATAAAGGCCTAACGATTTTAAACATTATCATCAATGCAATAAATACATATGACTCCAAATTACATAGTAAACATGAGAAAGCACAACAAACAGGCTATTTCTTGAATACCCATTAAAACATATTAAAGCATGAATGAAATAAACAGGCTATTTCGAATGCCTAGTAAAACAAGCTATATACCAATTAGATTTGCAAATCATTCTAACCACTAACTTTTGGTCTGAAAGGCTTGGCAATTCTAGTGTCAAACCTGGCCAGATGTCCTCTGTAGCAGTTTTTGGAACATACTGTACATTTCTGAATTCTTAACCGATGCAAACAAACTGTCTAGGTCAGGGCATAGGTGACAGGTGTCACGGTTCAGAAGCAGGACTCTAGCTAGTCCAGGGTGGTTTATAATACTAGCTAGTCCAGGGTGGTTTACGTTGGGAAACATAGTACTGCCTAAAAGTGAGTGCCTAATATAGAGTAACCTGTCATTACTACATATTATGCCCTTGATCTTTCTCTTTGACACTATGGACTCTGTTTCTATTAAACACTGTCATTTGTCTGTATGAACAACAGAGCATGTACACCTAATGCTTACAGTTGGTAGAGAAAGTCACCTTACAAAATGCTCACATTATGTTGCGTTACAGCCAGAAATAAAATCACATAAAATCTTCTTTTTCCATTTTGTTTTTACACACATTAACCAACAAAATCCAAGTAGAAATTTATTGAAATTAAGAGTAATAATTGACACCCCCCTTTGAATTGCATTTTCTAACTTTCTGAGGTAAAACGAATTACCCTTCAGATCACAAATCATGCTAATAGGCTTCCACCTGTAATGAACTGTAGTAATTTTGATTAGTTCTAAATAAATCCCATTGTTCAAATAGGAATCCTCTGTTGAGGAGCAAAGAATCCACTATGAGCAGAAAGGTACAGAAATATCAACAAGATAACGTTGACAGCCATACGTCAGGGGATGGATTTAAAAATATTTCACAAGTTTTGTCTATTCCTTGGAGCACAGACAAGACCATTATTAAGAACTGGAAGGCGTATGGCACCATCCAGAAAACAGGTTGACTGGGCAAGCAGGAGACTGATCAGAGGCATAGAGTGAAGAGCAACTTTGAAGGAGCTTCAAGCTTCTATAACAAAGACTGGTCAATGTGTGCATGTGACCACTGTATCACAAGCGCTTCACAAATCTGGCCTCTATGGTAGGGTGGAAAGAAAAACCACAAAGCAAGTTTGTGGCCTGACTTCCTGGCACTTCCTCTGCCAGGAAGTTGAAAATGATACAAAGCATGTTGCTTAAGCAACTGTACAATGGCTGAAGGACAGGAAGGTGAATGTCCTTGAGAGGCCTAGTCAGTGCCCGGAACTTAATCCCTCTGGGAATACATGGAATAACTTGAAGGGTGCATAAGTGGTCACCATGCAATTTGATTGAGCCTGAACAGTTCTGCAAGTAAGAATGGGCAAATATTGTACAGTCTAGGTCTGCAAATTTGGCAGAGATATACAAAGGGGCTAACTTATCAGAGATTCTTAGATTTTCATTTTCATTTGTATGTTTTGGTTAGTTTATGTAAATAAAGCGGGAAAAAGTCCAATTTGCAGGCTGTGACACAGCGTAATGTTGTAAGACATTGCGAATGTGGGCAGTGACTTTCAACATCCACTACTGTATACAATATACTTATCATGTCTTACTGGTTTTTCTACAGTACAGATCATGGTGGAGAGTTCAGGTTGAAATCAGGGCTGACAAAATGTGAGTTTGTTTAAGTGAATTTTCCCTTTGTACTGTGTGTGAGTGATACAGTGCCTTGCAAAAATATTTTTTCATCTTGGCATTTTTACTTTTTTGTTGCATTTAAATAGATTTTTATACCAATAAATTCAAAAATACAGAAACCGAAAAGGGGTATATGCATATCCCTTCTTTGCTATGAAGCCCCAAAATAAGATTTGGTGCATACATGTGTCTTCAAAAGAAACATGTATGAATAAAGTCCTGAGTGCAATCTAAGTCTGACATGATCTCAGTACATATTCACCTGTTCTAAAAGGTCGTACAGTCTGCAACACCAAGCTAGCAGCACCGTGAAGACCAAGAAGCTCCCCGAACAGGCCAGGGACAAAGTAATGGGCTTGTGTGTTCGTTAATATCAAGTAATATTTCAATTTCTCTAGTTAATGAGTTACCAATATGTGATGAATAAAAAATGTCCCCTTAATGATTTGGTCAGACTCAAGGAAGATATAAAGACTGAGACCAGTAATACAAAAATACTAATAATATACAGCTCTGGGAAAATGAGACAACTCCTAATTTTTCATAAATCAGCATCAGGACATTATTAATTAATATCTGGTGTGCCTGTATTGGAATTTAACAGACACTGGAATGGTTGCCATACATGTTGAGATGCTGATTTTAGAAAAACTTGTAGTGGTCTCTTAATTTTTTTCCAGAGCTTTTTAACCATGGAGTTACATAATAAGTAGTCAAATGTAAATATATTTACTGAGTTCACACAAAGCACGATTCAACAAGACATTTGAAAAATGTAAAAGTGATAGAATAAAATGATTATGAAATAACTGTATCAGATTGTGGACACTTTTATACTCTTTTAAAACGTATTTTCATTGCCCATGATCAGGTGCAGTTCTGGGTCCCAACAACAAAGGAAGGTGAAGGTAGAACTGATGACCACTCAGACTCATTTCTCACAACGAGGAAGAGTTAACCTTCCATTTTGGCTTGTGTAATTGTATTTTGAAGAATGGATAATATTTCTTAAGGTTTGATCAGTTTGTAGTTTCAAAAAACTTTTGATTTTTCACAATTTTTCACCGTTAGAAGAATCCAATGAAGAGTTAAGCCTCGTTCACACCGGACTTGGCATAAAATTACCATACGATAATTTAACACAAACATCGCAATCAACCTACACAAAAACGCGATCAATCTTCCACATCTTCATAACCAGTAAGTATCGCATAGATTGAGGAGAGCCTTGTTTTGCTAGTGTCTAGCCACCCTTGTTGATATGACACTATCTCTGACGTTTCCTGAGACCGAAATATTAAAAATGCTGCGTGGAAAATTGTAGCGATGCAAGCAAAGATGCCAGGTTTGCAGTGTTGTGAAATTCTTAATTTGTTTTAGCTAGCTCACCATGCTGGCAACAGCAGCTCTTGTTTGTCACGTTAGTCGTGCTAGCCACATTATATAGGCTAATAACCTGCAAGGTGTGGTAGAGCTATTGAGAAAGTGTGAGTAATCAACGCATTAAAAGTACATAAGATAATAAATATATTTTTCACTATTAGAAGACGACTGTAGGAAGGAACTGAGAAACATCAGGGACAGATTCATAAAAGAGAAAACAGCAGAGAAGGAGAAAAAGGAGTGGGCCTGCAGCTAGCAGCCACCGTCCTTGGTGTTTCTTGGCAATTTTGTCATTCCTCGACCCTTTCATTAAGTCACGTCTCACAAGTGGAAACATGACTGCCGGGACAGCCAGGAGCATGGAGTGGATAGGAGAGGGGAGGAGAAAGGAGGACAAGAGGAGAGGGGGGACAGAGAGGAGGGCGAGAAAGAGGAAAATGTTACTGTCCACAAGGAGCCCATGTCTGATGATGACTCATCTTCAGCCACAAGCTCTTCACAAGCTACCTGACTGCCAAACATCGGACAGGACAAGCCACCCCCAACATGACGTTGTTTCCGCAGCGCCTCCTGACTGCCATTGAGGTAGAAGCCACCACTCCACCAAGACCCAGAGTTGAGGATGACCCTTTTGCAAATTCTCCAGCTGCTTTATGATGCAGAATTTAATGTAAGTTCTATACATTGACACACAATATCAGAAATACAGCTCTGGGAAAATATTAAGAGACCACTGGACATTTTTTGTGAGGAAAAGTGTGAGAAAAGCGGTCTCTGAATTATTTCCAGAGCTGTCTTTTGTAATACTAAGACTAGAGAATATTATTCTGTGCATACATGATTTGTAGTGCAATGTAATTTCTTAATTTTTTGTCATTGCAGATATTAAGTGAAAATATGATGTTCCAGGATTTCCCTCTGCATGGTGCTACTGTTCCAGCCCTGCATCACACACGCACACACAGAACAACATCACACAAACGTACTGAATAATGTGCTCTTTTGGAAATTCTTGTTTATTGTTGAAATTACAATGATATTCAGTTAATAATAGTAATATCTAATTTATTATTATTAGCATTTTTGTTTAGTATTCCCCAAAGAATTTGGGTGGTACTGTGGAGGAGGACGGTCATGGATTGGTCACACCACTTTGTGTTGCCATGGGACTGTACCAGTTGGAGAATAGAAGTAGGTCGTTAGGGTCTCCCTCACTTTATCTGCGTCCCTGGTGGCGTTGTTGGATCCAGAATGAGTGAGTTCTTGCAAACTGTCACTTGGAACACTAATCTCTGTCTGTCGACAACTGGGTCCTCTGGGTCCCTTGCCATGTTCTTAGGTAGTTGTGGAGGATGCAGGTAGCCTTCACACAGACAACAGGTTCTGGGTTTAGTTCAAGCTCCCGTCGGTACATCCGCCACCGGGCAGAGAGGGTCCCAAACGTGCACTCCTCCAGCGTCCTGGCCCGACTCAGCCGATAATTTAGGATTCTCTGTGGACTCCCTGGTGTGTAGTGCCTCATGAGATTGGGCTTTAGAGGGAAGGCCTCGTCTCCCACAAAGACAAAAGTGATAGGTCCCAAATGATCAGCCCCTGGGAGTGTGGCTGGGGCTGGGCTCCCCAGAGTGCCATCCCAGAGGGCTCGGCCAAGGAAGAGTCCCTGAGAGTCCCTCCATCACTTCCCCTGTCATAATCCCCAACATCAATGACACTGAAAAAACAACTGCCAAGAGGACAATAGAATAGGTACCTTTATAATAGAAAATTGGGACCCAGAACACTGTGGAGCCTGGATAACCACATGATTCCCATCTATTGAACCAAGAAAGGGACAGGTCCACTTCTCTGGAGATCTTCTGTAATTGCTGTCCAGCCTTTCTCCTTGGGGACAGGCATGTACTTCTGAACTAGCCCATCTATTGAACCAAGAAAGGGACAGGTCCACTTCTCCTGGAGATCTTCTGTAATTGCTGTCCAGCCTTCCTCCTTGGGGACAGGCATGTACTTCTGAACTGTGTTAAACACAGCGGATCGACCAACACAGTAGCTGTATCCAATGGTACGGTAGGAGTCAACAGTTGCAAGAAATCTGCAAAGGAAACTGGACCAATAATAGGATGTGATTAGGATATTATGAGCTAGTGGTCCTATTGAGCACATTTTAGAGCGAAATGCACTTGTAAATACAATGGTTGAAAATGTGTTTGCCTCCTACCTGATGTCTTATTTGTTTGCATGTTTGTCACATGTAAATGTTTCAGATCATCAAACACATTCACATATGTAGTGTGGAAGATGGAAAATGTAAACGATTTATTCAAATGAAATCTTCTCAGTCATTCGTATAAGAGTTGACTATTTCAAGTTTAATTACATGGATCACAGGAACAATTATCACAACATTACAAAAGATGAACAGGGTAATATCATGACAGTCTGCTCTTCCTTACATTATTGCTTTCTCTATACACCCCTTCTTGTCAACTCCAAATATATTATCTCTTATGCTATTTGATACTTACTAATCGTAAAACAAGATAGAACTCTACATTGTCATGGTTACCATAGTTGGTCTGTTAACTAGGTCATAGTTAACAGACCTCCTGATCTGAGCTACCCCTGGTCTCTGTCCTGCCCGGATGGAAGAAAGAGAGGAGACAGGCCACTTCACCCTGGTGCCATCGGTCCAGACCATAATAACCTCTAAGAACAGGGCATGCTGACCTAGTTCTTCTTCTATACGTGGCAAACATGAACAGTCTAAAACAAAATATAAGTCTAAACAGTCCATTTATTAAAGTGAATTAGCAGAATAATGGACAAATCAGGATATGGTAATAAATTAATTCTTAACAGTAGGTTTGGATTTTGTTTTCCCTTACTAATAACAACCTTATTTTAAAACTGCATATTGTGTTTACTTGTGTTACCTTTGACTAATATTTATACTTGTTTGATAATCTCGAACATTTTAAGTGTAACAAACATGCCAAAAATAAATTAATAAGACAATACAGAGTGTGAACAAAAAACCCTCAATGTAGTTGCACTGTATTTAAAAGGACTATCCTGTATCCTCCTACATTAGACCATAACCATTTTGACCTCTTAAATTAATAACATTTTGAAAACTATTTCAAATTTGTTTGTTAATATTCTGATAAGTACAGTAATATCATGGGTTATGCTATGCATGACAGTGGCTATTTATGAATTATTATGGAATTGTAACTGTAACAAGAACTGAAATACCACTTCTACCAAGTGTTTGTATTGTAGATTGTTTAAATAAGGTCCCAAGTAAGATGGCTGTCAAATTGCACCATACTGATTTATAGGGCCTCTATAACATCAGCCCATGTTCTATTATATATGTGGGTAACTATAGAAACAACAACGCTTTAAATTAATCCCAGAATGCATTTACATTTCTTAACGTGGTATTGAAACTATTGAATTATATGATATTAAGCAAATAAATAAATTGTCATTGTTACACTCAGATATCATGGTGACTTAATAACAAAATAAAGCATTTTTTTGGTGAAACCACGAGTGGGATTATTTATCATAAAGGTTATCCTGGCGGAAATGACCACTATGATGTAGTAGTTAAGCTCCCGCCTGGTGTTCTTTTTGTTGCAGACGCCCAGAAAACGTGTCCGGATGGACCCTGGACCTGGTGCAGCTGCACCGGCCGAAGCTCCTCCTTTGGGTTGTGATCATTGTCCATCTTAATATTAGGAACGGTCCAAGGCACCTACAAAGAAGCAAGATTTCTGGCTCTCATAGACCTGTAACTTCTTTAAGAGGCTCCTCTGTCCTCCACTTGTTACCTGTATTAATGGCACCTGTTTGAACTTGTTATCAGTATAAAAGACACCTGTCCACAGCCTCAAACAGTCACACTCCAAACTCCACTATGGCCAATACCAAAGAGATGTCAAAGGACACCAGAAACAAAATTGTGGACCTGCACCATGCAGGGAAGACTGAATATGCAATAGATAAGTAGCTTGGTGTGAATAAATCAACTGTGGGAGCAATTATAAGAAAATGAAAGACATACAAGACCACCGATAATCTCCCTTGATCCGGAGCTTCACGCAAGATCTCACCCACAAGAACAGTGAGCAAAAATCCCAGAACCACACGGGGGGACCTAGTGAATGACCTGCAGAGAGCTGGGACCAAAGTAAAAAAGGCTACCATCAGTAACACACTACGCCGCCAGGGACATAAATCTTGCAGTGCCAGACGTTTCCCCCTGTTTAAGCCAGTACATGTCCAGGCCCGTCTGAGGTTTGCTAGAGAGCATTTGGATGATCCAGAAGAGGATTGGGAGAATGTCATATGGTCGGATGAAACCAAAATAGAACCTTTAGGTAAAAACTCAACTTGTCGTGTTTGGAGGAGAAAGAATGCTTCCATCCAAAGAACACCATACCTACTGTGAAGCTTTGGGGTGGAAACATCATGCTTTGGGGCTGTTTTTCTGCAAAGGGACCAGGACGACTGACCTGTGTAAAGGAAAGAATGAATGGGGCCATGTATTGTGAGATTTTGAGTGAAAACCTCCTTCCATCAGCAAGGGCATTGAAGATGAAACGTGGCTGGGTCTTTCAGCATGACAATGATCCCAAACACACTACCTGGGCAATGAAGGAGTGGCTTCGTAAGAAGCATTT